>CAWUPE010000507.1:0-22790 GCA_963924145.1 Pyrausta purpuralis
GATTGTAAGTATTCTCGCATTTTGTGCGATTTTCCAATTCACTTTGAGTTCGTTGAGGTTGTGTTGTTTCGAAAACTAACTTTTTGTGGTATTTCCCTCGTCCTCGCAGAATTCTTGGAGGTCACGGGAGACGGCGTGGCAGGCGTGATACAGCAGTCGACTCGGCGCTGAAATCCGTCATTCCAACCCCTTTTGAGGTAAATTTTTCATTTTTATTCTTGCTGGAGGGTAGATGAAAAGGTCGCGCCCTATTGTTACAAATTTAGGTTTTCCATTCCAAATTCACTTAATTTAATATTTCCCATAGCATTATCGAAGTAAATTTATATTTGAAAAGCCTTTATTTGACACTGTTAAATAATAAAAAAAATAATCTTTATAAATCTTTTTTATTCAATAATTAATTTAAATTTAAATTACAAAATTACTTAAACAATTAATTAAAAAGCTTAACTTAACAATATTAGAAAAAGAACCGGTCTAGCCTATGGCAGAACACAAAGGGAGTTGCGGGTAGACTTTGGGGTGAGACCGGAGCCGATACGTATAAAATGATTTAGGGAGCAATCACAATGTTAACTTTGAGTAATGTAAAAATTAAATAAAAATGAAGGTGTGGGCGCCAGGCACTGCTGGGTGCAGCACCGTATTATAAGAAAGAGTAAAGATCCCTATACGGGTTACCGGGGTAGATGCCTCGGGCCGGAGAGAAATCGGAGACCCTGGAGCGGATTTGGCAGGCCGGGGTTCTCCGCAAACGTAGATCCCGAAGGCACCCGAAGATGAGGTAATACAATCAAAGCAAAACCAAAAAAAAAAAACCCCTGGAAAGTGACAAAAGACCTATTTTATGGTTTGTCACACCCAGTACTAAAAATATTCATAAAGAGGGGAAAATTATCTTAAATAAATGCTTTTCAAATCTGAATTTACTTCAATAATGCTATGGGAAATATTAAATTAAGTGAATTTGGAATGGAAAACCTAAATTTGTAACAATAGGGCGCGACCTTTTCATCTACCCTCCAGCAAGAATAAAAATGAAAAATTTACCTCAAAAGGGGTTGGAATGACGGATTTCAGCGCCGAGTCGACTGCTGTATCACGCCTGCCACGCCGTCTCCCGTGACCTCCAAGAATTCTGCGAGGACGAGGGAAATACCACAAAAAGTTAGTTTTCGAAACAACACAACCTCAACGAACTCAAAGTGAATTGGAAAATCGCACAAAATGCGAGAATACTTACAATCGAAAGATAAATCCGAAATTGAGTAACGGTCTCGGAGACTGATCTCTGAGGCTGGTGACACTGTTGGCGGTGGAAAGGTTGATGTGAACTTCACGACGCAAAATCCAAGAAAAAAGGCCCGGAATCTGCTGACCAGTACTTTTATATCAACAACTGTCACTGTCACTGCATTTGACCAAACGACCATAGACACGTAGAATAAAAACTATTACAATCTAATTGAATTTTAGATAAATATTTAAAAGGGATAATATTTGTACTCTGAATTAATTGGAAGCAAATTAAACAAATTAAGAATCAAAACAAAAATAATTGGAAACATGAAATTGCTGAGCTAACGAGCTCAACAAACCGAATCGCTACCTAATCTGTGGCAACGGGAAAATAATACTTCTAAGCTGTCAACGCCAGTGTCAAACTTGATGAAATATTTGTTTTGGAAGCTAGCTACAAATCAATCTCAAGATTAATGAAATAATCTAATTAATGTAGTAAATAAAATAATCTATTTAATGATAAAACGAATTGCAGTGCAGGAGTGAGACGAAAGAATGCAATAAAAACCTAAACTATCGCAGGAGGTAAGTTAAAAGAAAGGTTCCATTTTTACTATGTAACAGTATTCCCCCAATTAGAAGAATTTTACGTAAGTAAAATTCGAGCTGGCCCTCCAGCTCATCACTAAGAGAAAGCACAACTGAAGATTGACTAAAGGTCACCCTCCACAAAGAGGACTGACAGAAATGAAGAGGTGTCGTCGGCGGCGGTGTGGCGAGCAAGGGATGACCTGCGGGCCACACGTCCGTCGATAACAGCGACCCTAAACTAAAATAAAATAAAAGCGCAAGACGCTAAAACAAAGAATTAAACGATACAATAATTAAGTTATGTCAGTACTACTACTGCTTGACTTCAAATCCTTGACGTGCCAAGAACCGAGTGACTTGCCCGTAATTGCGTCCTCCAACTCATACACCAGGTGTGAAACTTTTCGAGCCACTTTACATTTTTCGTACTTGGGAGCTAATTTGGCCATAAAAAACTTTGAAGCGTCACTCTGTGGGTAATTTTTCTTCCACACAGTGTCACCTACTTTAAATTCCAACTGTCGCCTACCCTTATTATAATATTTGGCGCTACGACCATGGGCGGTGACCAAGGCTTGCTCAACCTGCTCGAATATGTCTTTCAAGACACCAAGGTTTTGGGCATAAGAGTCTCTAGATGCAAAATCAGAAGGGGGAAGAGAAGAAGTATTTGTACCGAACACTTCACCCGAGCTGACAGCTTCTCGCCCGTGGACTAAAAAGAATGGAGTAAAACGGGTGGCTTTGCTAGTGGCGGTGTTCATAGCAAACTGTATTTTCGGCAAGTTGCAATCCCATGATCTGTGATCCTTTTCGACGAGTATGGACACAGCAGTCATAACCGTACGGTTATAACGCTCAATAATCTCATTGGCCGGGAGAGTCTGATCAGGGTCTAGGTCAACGAATGCGTCAAGTCTACGAACTTCAGAGACAGAATATTTATCAGAAGGAAAAACTTCACAAGGAAGATCATTAAAAATGCTTGGGGCCAAATTGAAAGCCTTCCAAAAATTAACTCCGAAAATAATTGGAGTGGAAATGTCGGGAACGACGTGAAATTTAATTAATTTTGTGGTTTCCTTTAAGGTTACCACCAAAGAAATATAACCCGAGACAGAAGCCACAGAATCGTTAGCAGTAACAATATTCTTGATATTATTGTCACTGTGTAACGTGTGTCCTGCTCGGAAAAAATGCGAACCCGCATCGGAACCTAAAATAGAAATCGCGGATCCAGAATCCAGTAAACCGAAATATTTAGAACCACAAATGGAAACCGTTAAATGAGGACGCTCATCCCCATGAGTTAAATAATGAACCGAAGCAACTTTATGACGAGAATCACAATCTTGTTTAAAATTATTACAGCTGTTCAGCCCTACAAGTTTTGTTGACTGGCGAGAGTCGGATTTTTGAGACTTGCTAGAACTAGGCAGACGACAATTAGAACAACTGTTGGCGTACGCTCCTTTTTTGCCGCATTTGAAGCATACGACTTCTTTGGAATTACACCCGCTAAGTGTGTGACCCTCTTTGCGACACCTTTTACAGTAGTTATCATCTACCTGTTTCACTTCCTCTAGCTTGAGTAGAGTCTTTGGCGCAACATATGACAAGTCACTCGCGAGCGTGGCGTCATTTGGTTCAGGGGGTTCTTTAAAATCACCAGCGTAAGCAAGACTATGTTCTAACAGTTTGCATTTGTGTTTTAATTGAGAAATATTGTCTATAGAGTGAAGAGCCAACGCCAAAATATAATTAGGCCTCATATTAAATCTAATAATGTGAAGTCTTTCAGACTCACTGACTGAATAGGACAACCTACTAAAATAATTCTCCATTATAGCGATATAGATGAAAGCTGGTTCGGTAGGGCCTTGAGTACGCTTACGGATCTCGTCCATTAGACGCCTATCGAAATCGGGGGGAGAAAATTCCTCGATCAAGAGACGCCTAAGCGAAGACCAATCGCAGACGGTATCTCTAACACTGCGGTACCACACCAAAGCAATACCTGTAAAAAAGTTCATAAGCTGACCTAAACAAAGTCGCCTCGCTGATAAGTGCGAACGCACGAGTGGCCGTCAAAACGATGGTTCAAGTTTCTAACGGACTTCTCACTACTGCACGAAACCAAAACTGGAGATGGCGAACACAATGGAGCGGTGGCAGGGGTGGTAGCAGGAGCCTCGTCGACCGAACTAAAGGTACTGTGGAAGCTGAAGGTCATCCTCTCGAGCCTAGAAAGGAGGGAATTAACTCTCGCTTCCAGAGTCGACAGTTGATCCTTGATGTCTGGCTTCACATCAATTCGCGACAAACGATGGTATAGGTGACAAGCCAAAGCTTTGACCCGGTTAAATTTCTTAAAATTAGATGAAGCAGTCATAAGGACGTCAATATTTGAGAGGCTGGTGGTGACAAACTCTAATTCCGCGTCCGGGGCGCGCGACGTAGTGTCAATGTCATCGGAGGGTATTTCCTTTCCCAGAACACGAATTTGTTTTTTAAGTGCCTCAACAGTGGCCTCAGGTACTTCTCCGCGAATTTCTACCTCATAAATTAACTCGTCCTTATTCAAAAGATTAAAATTAATTGGATGCTCCATTTCAAATTGATAAGTATGAATTAAAATTTAAAAATTAAAAAAAAGTCGGCTCAAGTCCCTCACAATACAGACAAGAACAGTCTTAATACAATAACAACAGTACAGACGTTTAAAAAAAAAATTCGCAGACAAAAACAGTCTTAATACAATAACAACACTACAGATGTTAAAAAAAATATCCGCAGACAAAAACAGTCTTAGTACAATAACAACAGTACAGACATTCAAAAAAAACTTGCTCCCTAAATGAAAATTAAGTTTTATTTTTTAAATAAATGCCTGAAGGGCGGAAAAGAAAAAATAAATAACGCCCTAAGGGCTTAAAAAAAAAAGAAATTAAGCCTTACGGAAAAGTAAGTGCTTAAAAAAGAAAAAAAAAAAATTAAGCCTTACGGAAAAGTAAGGGCTTAAAAAAGAAAAAGAAAATTAAGCCTTACGGAAAAGTAAGGGCTTAAAAAAAGAAAAAAAAAACAATTAAGCCTTGGGGCCTAAAAGAAAAGAAAAACAGACCTAAGGTCGCACACTGTCAAAAACAGGTGAGCTCTCAGTCGCCTCCTACGACTCCCAGAGCAAGTGCCGGGGTGGCCTTATTCTAACCCGAGCACCACACGGGGTGTTCGGGGACCGATCTCAGTTTGCAGCAAAGACACAAACTTCCCAAAATCTACTGGCCTCACGTACGGGCGCTACTGTTAAATAATAAAAAAAAATAGTTCTTTGATATCTGATTTATTAAATAGATAATTTAAATTTAAATTACAAAATTACTTAAACAATCAATTAAATAGCTTAACTTAACAATATTAGAAAAAGAACCGGTCTAGCCTATGGCAGAACACAAAGGGAGTTGCGGGTAGACTTTGGGGTGAGACCGGAGCCGATACGTATAAAATGATTTAGGGAGCAATCACAATGTTAACTTTGAGTAATGTAAAAATTAAATAAAAATGAAGGTGTGGGCGCCAGGCACTGCTGGGTGCAGCACCGTATTATAAGAAAGAGTAAAGATCCCTATACGGGTTACCGGGGTAGATGCCTCGGGCCGGAGAGAAATCGGAGACCCTGGAGCGGATTTGGCAGGCCGGGGTTCTCCGCAAACGTAGATCCCGAAGGCACCCGAAGATGAGGTAATACAATCAAAGCAAAACCAAAAAAAAAAACCCCTGGAAAGTGACAAAAGACCTATTTTATGGTTTGTCACACCCAGTACTAAAAATATTCATAAAGAGGGGAAAATTATCTTAAATAAATGCTTTTCAAATCTGAATTTACTTCAATAATGCTATGGGAAATATTAAATTAAGTGAATTTGGAATGGAAAACCTAAATTTGTAACAATAGGGCGCGACCTTTTCATCTACCCTCCAGCAAGAATAAAAATGAAAAATTTACCTCAAAAGGGGTTGGAATGACGGATTTCAGCGCCGAGTCGACTGCTGTATCACGCCTGCCACGCCGTCTCCCGTGACCTCCAAGAATTCTGCGAGGACGAGGGAAATACCACAAAAAGTTAGTTTTCGAAACAACACAACCTCAACGAACTCAAAGTGAATTGGAAAATCGCACAAAATGCGAGAATACTTACAATCGAAAGATAAATCCGAAATTGAGTAACGGTCTCGGAGACTGATCTCTGAGGCTGGTGACACTGTTGGCGGTGGAAAGGTTGATGTGAACTTCACGACGCAAAATCCAAGAAAAAAGGGCCCGGAATCTGCTGACCAGTACTTTTATATCAACAACTGTCACTGTCACTGCATTTGACCAAACGACCATAGACACGTAGAATAAAAACTATTACAATCTAATTGAATTTTAGATAAATATTTAAAAGGGATAATATTTGTACTCTGAATTAATTGGAAGCAAATTAAACAAATTAAGAATCAAAACAAAAATAATTGGAAACATGAAATTGCTGAGCTAACGAGCTCAACAAACCGAATCGCTACCTAATCTGTGGCAACGGGAAAATAATACTTCTAAGCTGTCAACGCCAGTGTCAAACTTGATGAAATATTTGTTTTGGAAGCTAGCTACAAATCAATCTCAAGATTAATGAAATAATCTAATTAATGTAGTAAATAAAATAATCTATTTAATGATAAAACGAATTGCAGTGCAGGAGTGAGACGAAAGAATGCAATAAAAACCCTAAACTATCGCAGGAGGTAAGTTAAAAGAAAGGTTCCATTTTTACTATGTAACAGCAGTAACCAGGATACTAACTGGCCATTGCAAACTGAACAAACATTTGGCCAATATGAACATGACCGAAGACGCTCAATGTAGATTCTGTTATACAGAAGAAGAAACGGCCATGCATATTCTCTCCTCATGCGGACCGCTTATGAGCAAAAGGATTATCCATCTCGGGCGGCACATCATGCACCCGGATGAGATAGCAGATATCACGCTCCAAAGAATCTGGCAATTTATGGGCTCAACGGGACTAAGCAGTGAAATTTAAATAAGGGCGCCATAATAGATCATACCTGGTCGAGCTGGCAACATTAGAGCCCAACAACCAATAATAATAATAATATTCTTAGGAAGGATTCTGAAGTCTACCGTAGTCTACTGGAATGCTACTGCATACTTTCGTAGGATACATTCTACTTACAACTCTAGTTGTGACCGAGTATAATGATAACTCCTATAAAGGCATCGCCGTTACATTCCTAGTAGCTCTATCACGGTATGGTACGGTGCAGTGGAAAATTACCTATAACTTGAATAGCATTTTAAAGACCCATTTAATCATTTTGTCACCTCACAAATCGTGTGTCTAACTAAACGACTCATGTATCACTTCAAATCAAGATGCCATTACTGTGTATCCATACTCCATATTTGGTACACAAACGTGAAAATTACAAAACAAAATATTAATACCTTTTCGATGTTAAGCCGAGGGATTAAAGCTCAAATTGCAGTTGCTACAAAAATATTACGGTTTAAAAAACTTTTTAAAGACCCAACTTTATTTATAATAGCCGAAAACAAATAGGGTACCGCTCCAATTTGTCTTGTCAAACTGTTTACGTCTTCAGCTGCGGTAGTCTCGACCAGTTTGTATAAGCGGCTTTTCGTAAACGCTGAGAAATTATAGATGGTTTCGTGGTTTCATTAATCGACGAGGATTGTTATTGAATCAAATATAATAAATTCAATCAATTTTCTCTATTATTAAGACTAGTGGCCCCGGCGAACTTAGGAACCGATACTTATTTCATCAAATGTATGGAACATCTGATTTTTTTTCTCGATTTCGAAGTTGGTCCCAGAGTAAAAGTTGTTTAAAACCGTGAGTAGAGCACTTCCTGAAAGTTAGGTTAAGTGTAAAATTAACACATTGTATATAAAAATAATTTCGCCATAAAAAACGATTAAAAAGCTGAAAATAACGCATTTGCCCTCTGTTGAGGAAAAATTAATTCATACACATTTGATTACCTACATGACGTACGTAACGTACATGAGTTTTTTTATGTATATTATGTAGGTTCAAAATTTAAAAGAATGTTATATGCAGCAGAAAAACCGACTGTTGAGTTGTCATAAACTTATCACGGATAAACGATAAATTGTACAAAAGACTGCCGCACTACACGAGCAACTAATTGCAAACGGTAATAAACTTTATTCATTACACCACACGGGTTAATTTATAAGCCGCTACCGTGTCAGTCAGGTGAAAAAGTAATAATTGGCCACAATGGCTCCGGATAAGTTAAACGCAGGAGTTTTACGGCCCTTGAGAGCTTTTGAAACACATTCAAAGATATATTTTAGGGTTCTTTAGGTAAATTTAATGTTTACCGTTTCTTATGGAGATTTGCAGATATTCTAAACTCGTCAACGTAAATGGTAAGTAGCAAATATTAGTTGGAGCAGTCATTAACATTCGATTAATTTTAGAGTCTTTGAAAGTTTATGAGGTAAACTTTTAGTCATTTAAAATTGATAAAGCATTCAGATAAATATACCATACATGCCACAAAAAAAAAACTAAGTGTGTTTGGATGTACTCATCTATCTACTTATTTCTTATCTTTGAGGAAAAGAACAATGCCCACTGATTACTTTTAAATCAACATTGTCTTTCCCGGAAAAGAAATGGTATAGAAAACGAATTACTTATCCTTTTCTTATAAAATATGTAATATGAATGACTTATCTGGTAAAAAAAAAAACACTGTGTGAGTGTTAAAAACATTGTAAACCTTAATTTATCGGGTGCTTTTTAAAGGTCTTGGATTTTTTAAAAGGGAACCTGGCTCACGTGGTATTTTAGACTTATTTCAAAAGGCTGAAACCTTAAAAAAACAACATCACAACAATATCAATCAGAAATATACCTGATTCGATAACAGTTAGCAAAATCATCATCATAATAATCTTAAATCAATTTATTTCCACTCAACAAGCAAACTTACTTCAGTTTAATTATGTAGTTTCATAGTTAGTTTGGGCTTTGGAATTTAAGGTTTCTGAATCATAAGCTGTTATAAAGATGTAAAACTGAAATTCCAGCGTCCTTTATAAATCGATTTTAGCTAAACCTAAAGTTTTGAAGAAAGTTTTTTTTTTTGAAGAATAATATTAGGAATTGGTTATGAAGGTTTTATTGATGGCCGCTGCTTTGAACAAAATTGAAATTTTACCGAAAAGTTTTATACCCTACTGTCTTTAATGCTTACTTTATCGACATACAAACAAGCAGAAAATCAAGACTAAAAATAAAATAAAGACATCAGTTTCAAAAAGACAAATTTATTGAGCCGATTTTACCAACATTATAATAAGCATAAAACGACCGATTTAAATGAAATTTACATGAATCATGGTTGCCAAATGTGTGACGTTCAAATCAGGCGTATTGTATTTTATTCAAAGAATATTCCTTATCTGAAGTTGGAAAAATCAATCCTTAGAAGTTAGCTCTGCTCCATTAGTAACGACCTAGAGCAGAAGTCAGAAATGGACCAGTCAAAACTTTAGTGAGCATCTTTACAGAATAGTAATATATACGGTTAAATATATACTTTATACTAATATTATAAAGCTGAAGAGTTTGTTTATTTAAACGCGCTTATCTCAAGAACTTCTGGAACGATTTTAAAAAATATTTTTGTGTTGGACAGCTTATGTTTCGAGAAAGGCTTTAGGCTATAATACATCACGCTGCGGGAGCAAACTGAAAACGCGCGGACAAAGTCGCGGGGGACTGCTAGTGAAGGACAATTAGCTCAGTTTTTTTTTATAATGAGGAAAGTTGTGTTAGTTTCACCACTTATAACTCGAGGACTGGTGAAACGATTTTTATGATTTCATTTGTCATAGCCCCGAATAACAGAATAACTATAAAACGGGGACGGAGCTTAATTACCTAAACAAGAAATTACGAGGTTTTACATACTATTTACTTCAAAATTCAGTGTTCACAGATATTTTGTCGATATGATTGAAAATTTATATCGATATCGAAAATTTCTTTACCTCTTCCCACGATCGGGGTCATATTTCTACGTATCAACAGTATTTTCGTATCCGAAATCACAACAAATGTATCATTAGTCTTTGAGATATTTCGAAATAGACAAGACATTGTTTTTTTTTATTGACAAATGATTATATTTTACAAAAAGCCGTGGAAATGAGTCGAGGTTTTGTTAACAACGCGACTGTTTTTATTTAATGCTTAAAATTGATATATACATATATATATTTTAATCGAATTTACAAGAAAACAAAGTTACACACTTTGTGTAAAAATAAACAATAAAAGGGCTTAGAATGTTTTTTACACACACTATGTCATACTATATTTTCATAAAGATGATTTAAGAAACCATAAATCTGCGCACGGGCGAGACTCGAACCAGCAACATCTTGGCTAACCGGGCCAAACGCTCGACCAATTGACCTTTGTATAAGCGAAATTTGTAGTCTCTTATGGAAACGTTATTACGCGTGACGTTTAGCACCATCTACCCGTCTGTTAATGTAGCAGTGGTTCGAGTCCCGCCCTTGCGCAAATTTTTGGTTTTTTATTTCATCTATGAAAAAATAATAATAAAATTTTCATAGGATTAAGAAATAGAAAGTAAAATTTCGGCATTCGGCCTCATTGAAAACGTCACCTATTCGTCAGCAATCACTTATGTAAACGTCATTTAAAATCAGTCATTTTATACTTATTCAGTCAGATGAGTCTTTTCTGACGTTGGTTAATTCGACTCTAAGAAATACATCATATTTAAGATGGCTTGACAGTTTTTTTTTGCTGACTTTCAGGTCACTTTTGAGACGGTGAAATCACAAACAAATGACGATATTAAACGTGTTAACATGTATAAAGAAGTTTAGATTTGACGAATACCATGGCAGAAGATAGCTAGGTTCCAAAATAAAGGTGGGTAGGTATAAAAATGATTATATCAATAAAACAATATCAACACACATTCAAAAGCAAAAAATACTAGTAATACAAAACGATTAAATGTAAAATTGGCGGATAGGGTATTTGTAAATCAATGGCACTGCTTTTTAAATCATTTTTACTGCGTACTAAAAACTTAAAGTAAACAAAATGAAGATATTAAATACGATCCAAAGTCACGGAGAAGATTAAAAACACATTTTAAAATAACTAACAATTAACACCAAAATCATGTTCATACAGAACCCTACAACTTCAATTCCATACTGCTTTTTAAATCATTTTTACTGCGTACTAAAAACTTAAAGTAAACAAAATGAAGATATTAAATACGATCCAAAGTCACGGAGAAGATTAAAAACACATTTTAAAATAACTAACAATTAACACCAAAATCATGTTCATACAGAACCCTACAACTTCAATTCCATACAGTGCCTTCATAATTCCTAACTTTATATCTCGCACGCCGGGGGGTCCTTATAACGTGTGACTCGGTTAGGTTTTATCAAAAAAACGATCATAGAACAATAGAACCTTTGTGAACTTGGCCCTTACAAGTTCTTTGTGGGTGTTGATTTATTCGTTTCACAGTTTTTTGAGATTTATTTCCGAGTTCGATAAGAAAAAAAGTTGAAAATGAAAGGGATTTCGACAGATGGTGAATTTAAGATGGATGAATCATTTTACATCCTTTTTTTTCCTTCTTAATTTTGCAAAACAGTGATATTAACTGATTTCAAAAATATAAGGTAGCTATGCTAAGAGCCATTTTTGTTAGGTTACAATTTAGCTCATAAGGTCTAGTTAAATATACTATATTAATTTATAATTGTTACCTGTTATGCGTCTTTATCAAATAAAATAAATAAATAAGGGCGGATTTTTCAATGGTTAAATAAAACTTATCAGATTGATAAATTATAAAGCTACAGATTTAAAAAAATGCAGTTACGTATGATTGCTGACAATTAGGTGACGTTTTCAAATTAGCTATATTGTTCATCGAATCTTATCTGACTATTGAAAAATCAGCTCTAAGTTAATTTGTTTGACTTCTCAGCATGTATTTAAGCTGATATATTTAGGCTTGCAAGCACGTTAGCTTAATTTAGTTTGTATGTTTTTCCACCGATGTTTCGGAAACTGAGCTTATTTTTATTGGTATCTCCATGCGCGGCAAGTGTTATTTTTGCTAGATTTGTAGTCGATTATTTATAAATTCCTAAGGTTTCAAAAATCAAAGGCTGTCTGAAAGAGAAAGCTTCCAACTACGCAACAATAATACCGCCTCAATTTTACTAACATATTTTAATCAGCGTTTTGTGTGCTACAAAGAGTATTTCTTTTCTGTAAAACTTAAGGGTTTCTTTTAATAACGTCCTAAAAATGTGTTCCGAATGAATTCGCTTGCTCGCTGTTAATATATGTGTACTATATACTCTTATCTCACCGGCAGCATCGCCAACAAAGGATGCTATTGTTCCCAGGATTATGCGTTCACGGAAATCCACGGAACAGTAGAGTTTCACCTGAATGGGATTGCTATCTGATAACTCCTTAGTTTACTTGTTTTTTTATGTAATCTCGGTTTAAATAAGGAAGTTAAGTAGGTCAAGTTTAAGGTTATAATTTCGAATCTTGTTGACTCATGACCCAAAGCTAAAGTAGACTGAGTGTTAAAATCGTTCTAAACCATTAGATAGCGAAGCGTCATCAATTTCCAAGTTGAATTTATTATGTAAAGAATAACTACTTGGCCCAATGTTGCATAAACAGACGGGTAGATGGCGCTGCTGGACGCCGCGCGTGATGACGTTTCCATAAGAGACCACAAATTTCGCAAGGTCGTACAAGGTTTCTTATTTCATGTTTATGACTATAAAATATGATACTGTGAGTGTTAAAATCATTGTAACCTAATATAATACAATGCTATGGATAAGTCTTTTAAAATGAAAGAGGTTTCTAAAACCATTTTCTTTTAAAGTCTAACGTTTGATAGATAGACGCTTCCAAAGTGGTAGACTGCCCCCCACCCCCCCCCCCCCCCCCTAACTACTAAACTAAGCGAGTGTTAAATTTGATAAAAAAAATATAATGTAGATCTGAACAAACATTTTCAGATAACGATAATTGGTTAGGACGGGATCGAACTAGTAGTTTTGAGATATAGCACATTTACAACAACCGCAAACATAACTTTGTTATTCATACAAACACTATGAAAAACAAAGTTACATTTGCTGTCAACAAAATATTATGGTATTTTAGCTAATTCAGTTAAAGTTGGCACGGAACCGAGTCCGGCTCGCACTTGGCCGGATTTTTTATGAAATCTAGGCATAAATTGACGACCTCCGTGGTCGAGTGGCTAGCACGCTGGTTACAAGCGTCGCCATCTCTTGAGTTTCCGGGTTCGATTCCCGGTCGGGTCAATGTAGATAACGGTATTTTCTATTATTGTCTCGGGTCCGGGTGTTGTGGCACCACAAGTGCTTTAGCTACTTTGCTTGGGATCGGAGTACAGTAGACCAAAAACTAGATTTTTTATTCTATGCATGATAATAATCTTTGATTTCCTGCTAAAAAGTTTCCTTAAGATTTCTTTTAGTAATAAAATTACGTACAATACTAACTATTGCAGAAAGACAAAAAAGGATAAATCTTCAACATCAATAAAAGCATTCACGAAGGGAGTTCTAATAAAACCTATTGTTTTGGACATACTTCTAAACTTAGGTGAACGCACCTTGAGACTCAATTTCAACTTTATATTAAATCTTTATAAAAATTCACGCCACTCTAGATTCTAGAATTAAAATAAATACGTCACGAACAAATACTAGTTATACTTTAAAATAACACACACCAATATCACGAAGAGTGGAAACAAGATGTTTGTGTTTGCTAAGAGAAAATATAATTTATTACCAAGACGAAAAGGTCGTTGTTTGAGAACGTGACATCTTTAATTGTTTTCGTTTTTAAAAGATCTTGAAAATAGGGTGACCATGATTCATAATTAAAAAAATATTATTAATTTGAAAGTTATGCTTATGTTGTCTAGCACATAAAAAAATATGTAAAGAACATATTTTAAATGAAAAAAAAATGTAAGCCATTAGTAGCATAGAGTAACGCTGAAACGTATGGGCAACTCGATTTTAACATTCACTATGCCCCATGGTAGGTATTTCTTGAACTGATGGATACTCTAGCACTAAATTCTAGAGGAAACGGAAAAATCTACGCACATTTCTTTGGCCAAAGTTCAAACTGCAAAACTAAATACACCTAGAAGCTAAAATAATAATTTACTTTTCTTTGGTCGTGGCCAAACCTGTCCTTTCTCCTATTTTTATCTAGCTTTTAAAAAAATCCGATTTTATAGCGTTCACAATTTGGTACTAAGAGTTTTGTCTTTTTTCCTAGCTCTTCTATCTCTCGGCAAACGTTTCTAAGGGCGTGGTTCACCATCGACAAATAAGCCCAAACCAACAAATAATTCTAATTTGGAACGTAATTTCCTATGAAGTATTGGACAGATAACGTCCATGGAAACTTAATAAAAATTGTAAAACAAGCTATAAAAGATTCAAAAAATTGAACGTAAGAATGCCCTAAATAAAAATAAAACTTCGAGCATTTACCAGAACGCAAATATCGATATATTTTGAGTTAGTAATAACTTGAAATTCCTGGTTGCCATATAAAATCGGGATATACACTTTATTGCTCTTCGCAAAGGGTCCAACATCCCTTGTACGTTATAAGGGAATGTGGGGAAGTTAATAATTGATTTAGTTTTGGCCAAAAGTGAAATTTAGGAAGCCATAATAATAATTCATTGCATTGGTTCACTTATATCAATTATGGAGTTCGCCCAAGTTGTATTAGAGTTATGGGGTAATAAAATGTTGATAAGTCTTATCTGTAACAATTATAATATTACTAGCGGTCCCTCGCGACTTCGTCTGCGCGTTTTGAGTTTGCTCTCTTCCCCTCCCGTCGTAGCGTGATGAACTATAGCCTAAAGTCTTCGTCGATAAATAAGCTATAAAATATTTTTTCCTAATCGCTCCAGTAGTTCCTGAGATGAGCACGTTGAAACAAACAAACTCTTCAGCTTTTATAATATTAGTATAGATTTTTATAAATATTGAATTTTTTGAACTTCATCCTACTTCAAATGTCTTGTCACACAAGGTCAAATAGGCTAGTTCCAAAAGGGGGAAAAAAACACTAGAAGAATTAACCAAACATTCATTTTACAAACAATTGAGTGAAACGCGAACGTCATGTCCGTGTGGTAAGAAAAAATCTGTACGTGTAATCTCTATTTATTTTTTTAATTACACACGCCCGCCTTCAAAAAACTGAGTTTAAAGCTCAAAATAACGCATTTGCTATCTGTTTAGAAAAAACAAATTCATAAGTAGTCGGGCACGATGTGCGTAGACTATTGATGAACTTAAGCTTGAGATAAAACAGACTCCAAATAAATTTGATTATCCTAAATAAAGGGCGAATGCATAATTTTGACCTTATCAGACAGTTTTTAAGGCGGTTTTTTTTTCATGATTTTTAGTTATTATCACCTATCACCTCAAAATCTACTGAACCGATTTTGATAAAACTTACACTGTACCCTAAGTTAAAATATATTCTATGAACCAAAAAAGAATCATTCCGCTATGGCTTCGCGTTTTCGAGACATTCTGAGACAAACGTACAAATATAAACACATACTTAAACAAAATTTAGCACACGTGTTTGGAAGAACTGAGAGATAAACATACGAAAATATTATTCAAATCTTAACGATATAACATACTTACACATTGAATTGATTACCTCCTTTTTTGAAGTCGGTAATAATAAATAGTTCAACATCTCCAATTGTTCAACGTATTATTTAAGAAACAATTAGTATATGTTTTTTTTTTTCAATCTGGACGCCTGAAAGAAGACCATAGGGAAGGCCTATGTTCAGCAGTGGACGTCCTTTGCCTGACAATAATAATGATGACAATAATTTTGAATTAAATTATAAAGACTTGGTTCTTAAATACAATGGTTTTTAAAATCTGCAATATAAATTATTTTACACTTCCAATATTCGTCATAAAATTCGCTTTACTAAATTATTTCAATCCATTCATCGTACGTGCAATTAGAATTGGAAACCATTATTCACATCGAACACGGAAAGAAAATAAAAATATACCGTTTGCTTTAATTGGAAAAATCTACGGAAATTACTCTGAGAAAAGAAATATGAGAGTCTGGGGATGTGCGTATGTGTATCGATAGGTACATATCTAAAACTAATAACATTTGACCTTCATCCTGCGATCTACGTAAGGTATGTTATTAATAGGGTGGGTAAAAAAATTTACTTAAAAAAAAAGATAAATCAATAAATAAATATTGGAGTTATAATGGAAATCAATAATAACGGTAGTACCACAACACCTAGACCTGTGACAATATATAGAAAAATGTGACTTCTACATTGACCCGACCTTCAATCGATCCCAGGACCTGCGAGTGGCAATCCCAGTGTGCCTAGCCACTACACTACGCAGGAGGCCTACGAAGGAATTGGCGTAAATTAATATCAAGCAAGTGATTTAAATGAGACATACATTCTCTTATATTCAAGAGCATGTTAACGAATTTAACACGTTTTAAGTAAATACGGTGTCGATATCAAATCATCGCTATCAAAAACCCACTGGCATTTAAAAGCAAACCGTACAAGCAGAATCCATTTATGGCAGTAAATATGTTATTTTTATTATTGGCACTCGTTATGAGGAGGATTTACTAACTACAGCGATAATCTTATGCTGTTATTAAGTTACCTACGTAACAACCATATTAAGGCCCATTTAAAAAGTTCCGATGATTTCTCAATATGACCTTAAATCTATCTAAAAATTACGCAACTTAACTTTGTACAAGAATTATATTATTGACAGAATACCTCGTTACACAGTCAATCTACATCAGTACCTTTGTAGACACAGTGAAGCCTTAAGCTTATTCAAGCGTCACGGTTAAAATGATTTGCGGACCCAAATACCTAAATATACCCAAAAAACCTGTACTCGTACGACGAATACCCGCCCACGTGACCTAAATAAACCAAACTAGATCCTTTCCCGCGTCAAGGCGAACTAATAAAACGTCAACTTACTACGCATCACACCTCCGTCCTGAATTGAAGGGTGACCATGAGTTTCGTTAATGGGAGGCAGAATAGGGCTATTAAGCTCTTTGCTCATTACAACCGTGGCATACCATGACCATGCAAGGAATGTGTCTGGCAAAAAATAATATTTGTATTGAAAACTATGACACCTTGCCTACTAGAGTACGACCGTTCGTATCACCGTAACACTTGGAGCGTATCGGCACCGGCAAAATACGTTCTCGCTCGCTCTCGCTCTCGCTCCATATCACAGTGAGACAGAACGCTGTCAATCAGTAGGTATGACAGAAATCATTAGGTAAAGTAGAGCGTACAGTATTGCTTCTCGTGCCTGACACGTTCCGAGCGCGGTCATGTAATGGCATGGTGCAATAGGAAATACATATAAAATAATAATTAAATAACCCCTGAAACGTCCGTGGTCACTATAGTGCCAAATCCATATAAATGGGTTCATAAAATTTGGCATGCTTTCAGAGCTTCGTTAGTTAACTGTAGCTGTTTTCCAATTTATTTTTGAAATATTATGTGGCAACCACCAGTTCAAATAACTTGAGTTAAGGTGTACAATGAGTTCTGTTTAGGATTCCGTAGCCGAAAGGCAAAAAACGGAACCTTTATAGTTTCGTCAAGTCTGTCTGTCCATCCCATATGTCACGGACACTTTATTCCAAAACTATTAGTATTACACAGTTTCAACTTAGGTACTCGTAGTAGATTTATATCCTGTTACCCGTTATAGGATTCTTATACAAACAAAATATATAGGTATATTAGGCTAGGATATTTAGACTGGGGGGACTAGACTAAAACCTAAGTTTTTTTTGTCAAACCTATGCATGCATGTGTGTGTCTATAGATAGGTCTTTTAAAATGACATCGAGGACCAACGTTCTCTAAAAGTGATTGTAGATCTTGACAAGGACTTTCAACGAAAATTGGTTTGAACGAGATCGAAAAAGTAGTTTTTGAGATAGTCATTTTTGATAACCGCAAACATAACTTTATTATTAATACAAATACTATGAAAAACAAAGTTATATTTGCTGTCAAAGATGTATTTTTGCTGAAAGTGGTATTTTGGCTTTTTTACCCATATTTTTAACTCCTCTATTTGGTCACCCCTATCCCAAACTTTAGGGTCCCGCAAAGTATACGGACGCACAGACACCCCAAAAGGATATATCGTGGTTGCGAACATTTTTTCCAATTTGAATCACGCAGGCGTGTACAAGAAAAACCTCTTGCGATGAAATGACACCCTTAAGACTATGAATTTGTGGAGGTAATAGGTTTACATGCATTCCCTTTTATATGTTTAGTTGGAAAGATTGCTATGTTTTGGGCTAAAGGTCAGTTTTAAGTGTCTTTCTTGGGAGGGAATGGAATTTTATGTTAGTTCTATTTAAAATTTGAGTTAGTATTAGTATTGAGATATTTTTTTGGGACGTTTCTTGGATTATGGGGTTCCTTATCTTTTAAACAGACTTAAAAATGGAGGATGGTGAAGTTTGATCTCTATGTTCATGAGTATGTAGATATGTTTGTCCGCGATTATCTCACGTTTGGATGAGCCGATTTAGATGCGGTTTTCATTGAAAGATTTTTTAATAACTATTTGATAAAGTTGTAATGATTACAGTTTTTACTGTTTCCTCATTAGCTTCCCTTACTTTAAATAAAACATGAAAATAAATATGGTAGAGACATAATGAGCGACAGAGTGAGCTGATCTAAAAGAAGCCTCTTCACTATTCATTAGCATCATTATCAGCCAATGGACGTCCACTTCTGAACATAGGCCTCCCCCTCGGCTTTCCACAGCGACCCATCACAGGCGGTCTGCATCCATGGCCCGTGATCTTTACAAGGTCTTCTGTCGGTGCACGTCCTACGATGCGTTCACTTTTCAAAGTACGTGACCGCAGAAAGCTTATTTATTTAAGTATCGGATTATAATAAAAACTTGTTTAATTCACCTGACCTCTTTTGTTAGCATGAGCGTAACTTTACTAAGCAATAATGTTAGTAAATGGATCGAAGGAGGCTCGAACAAAAAGGCATTAGTTGCAAATAAAAAAAGAAAGATCGTTCAACAATGGCCCGAGAATGGGGGTATTATAATGAGGAGTTATTATGCCTACTAGCTTAGCGACTTGGTGAAAACATACGGGTGTATAGTTGCCCTGAAAAAACAGCAATTTTAGGAGGGAGCTATTCGTTAAGACATAAGGTGACAACCAGCGGTATACGGGTTTGTTTCGTCATGGTTCTTAGTTAATACCAGAACGGACAAACATCACAGTTGTTGCAATTTAATCTAGTCAAAAAATATTGAAATTTAATTTCTGAATGCTAGCATGCCATATTAGAGTATGCGCTGCTAGTTCCTCATTCATCATCATTTGCAAGACAATTGACGACCTCCGTGGTGTAGTGGCTAAGGACGCTAGGTTTCAAGGCGTCGCCGCTCTGAGGCCCCGGGCTCGATTCCCGGTCGGTTCAATGTAGAAAACGATATTTTCCAATATTTAATATTTATTTGATTCAAGACATCAACGGCTAAGGATAGCCTTCCTCTATACTTTTCCATAACAACCGGTTACCTTCTGCATCTAGTTTGATCCTTCGATCTTTAACAATGTTGTCTGTCCATTTCGTCGGTGGATACTCTGACCTGCGCCTTTGATCGAAGACCATCCAAATTTTGCTATCGAATGCGGCGTCCCAGGAGGGTTTTCCCGCCCGTATTTTTCACGACTTTCCGCAGAGTCATCGACGTAAAATAGGCCAATTTCTTTCGAATGCTTTTAAGTAGAGTTTTCCTCAGGCGCGAACCGGCTGATTAAAATGGAAGTTAAATAACCTTTCAACTAACATTTCTATTAAATAATTGCTAGGGTTATTTTATTCTCCGAATATGTAAAGGTTAATTAGCAGCTTAATTATCGTGTAAGGTGTACAATAAGGGTTAAGTTGTTTGAATGACATAAGCAATTTTTCTTCGTAAACTATGTAAGGTTGCAAGCTAGTTTATTCCTATTCTTATTTTTTCCTAATGCAAGCAGCTAGTGAGGGAACGTACTGCCTGATGTTGTCTTCTTTAAGGAGTTAGGTCTTTTTAGGTCAATAATTTTGAGGTTACTTCTTTACCATCCCAAACCGACTGACTAAGAAAAAGTTTATAAAACTAAAACTCGACATCTTAAAACACGCTCTAAAAAGTACGAATAAAGAAAATAGTCTTAAAGGAAAGCCGTGGTCGTATGCCACTTTGATTTTATTGTATTATTTTATTACAATAAATCTGTTTAGCTACAGTAGGTGGCAAACGACCACGGCCATCCTTTACGACTATTTTCTAGTTACGTACTTTTTAAAGCGGTGTTTTAAGCAGTCGAGTTAAAGTTTCATAAACTATTTTTTTATTTAGGTTATTTTGGAGTTATGTAAATTTTGGAATTATGTTAGGTATAATTATTATGCACAGCAGACCTAGTATGGTAGCTTACACCTAAATAGTTTTAAAATTCATGCAATTATCAGGTGATTGCAAGCAAAGCCGTGTAATGTAACTGCTGATATTGTTTACAGATTTAAAATTTGCTAAATGGGTTCTTTCATTTGATTCTACACACGACACCGTGAAAAAATGTTTCTTTACTTTAAGTCTACTAGAGGGCGCTGTAGTCAATTTAACATTATTTTGTGTAGCCTATAACTAGAAAACGATCAAGAGGCTTCTTACAACACCTCATTTGTTCAATTATGATAAATAGTTTAGTAGTTATGAGGGAACAGATGAACATTCATACCCACATACATACAGGTCAAAATCATAACCCTCCATTTTTCCATCGCCGTAGTCGGGTAATTACAATTTTAAAGAACCTCCGACACGTCATATAAAAGATACGGCTACCTAGCCATGCTATTTCAATACGGATTCGAAATTTAGTACTTAATTTCGATCGGATAACTAGAAACTAGAAAAGAGCTGATAATCTTTTAACGAATATGATCTTTTTCGTGAAACAAGGCAAAGAACACTCGGGATAAAATTATCACAAAAATAAACGAAAATCGGTTCATTATGTTTGGGTGCTACTATACCCCAGATCGATACACAGGCAGATAGATTTTATTAAATCTTCATCATAAAATACTAGTTGTTTTTAGACGGTCCAATAACTTAAAAAAAATCCCAATAGAACCATAGCTTTTGACATATTGGATCCAATATGTCGATTTTGTCAGTACAGCCAAAATTGCTCAGTATATTATTCTTTCAATCATATCGTATAGAACTCAATAAAAACCACTCCAGTTTCGGTTATTGCTAGCTGAGTTTTTTGTAACGAAATTTTCTAGACGTTCTATTAGCGCAAATTAGGCTTTCAGTTTGATGAAGTAGCAAAACTTACTGCTCGTGAAGATAGAGAAGTGACATCAATAAATTATAAGTCGATAAAATACCGAATCTGCACTTCATCATCATCATCATTATCAGCCAAAGGACGTCCACTGCTGAACATAGGCCTCCCCCACGGCTTTCCACAGCGACCGATTACTAGCGGTCTGCATCCAGATTGATCCTGCAATCTTTATAAGGTCGTCTGTCCATCTTGTTGGTGGACGTCCTACGCTGCGTCTTTGGTCAAAGGGTCTCCAATCTAGAACTTTCCTGCCCCAACGGCCATCAGTTCTTCGCGCTATGTGCCCTGCCCATTGCCACTTGAGCTTACTGATTCTCAAGGCTATGTCCTTGTTCTTCTGTGTACCTAATGTACCTTAGTTCTTCTACGTATCTCCTCATTTCTGATTCGATCACGTAGAGAGACACCCAGCATAGCCCTCTCCATCGCTCGTTGCGTAACTTTGAGCTTCTTTATAAGGCCCATAGTTAGAGACCATGTTTCGGATCCGTATGTCATCACTGGTAACACACACTGGTTGAAGACTTTCGTCTTTAGACACTGAGGTAAATGAGACGAGGAAGACACTCTTGCGTAATTTCCCGAACGCTGCCCAGCCGAGTTGGATCCTACAATATAATTTTGTAACCGACAAAGAGGAGTTGATTACGTTTTTATGGTTATAGGATAATCTGAATAAAATTTCCTTATTTTTAGTAACAATATTTTTTAATGCTTTACTTTATTATTAAAAAAAAAAACTTTGTTATTAAATAAAATATTGGTGATACCGATCATCTATACTAATATTATAAAGCTGAAGAGTTTGTTTGTTTGTTTGAACGCGCTAATCTCAGAAACTACTGGCCCGATTTGAAAAATTTATTTTTACGTTGGATAGTCCATTTATCGAGGAAGGCTTTATGCTATATAACATAAAGATACGACTCACAAGACCACAGCAGCAATGAAAAATGTTGCGAAAACGGGAGAAAGATATTCCTTTTGAGAGCTTCCGCTGCGTACGCTGCGGAAACCGCTAAAGTTACACAAAAATCATGTATGACAAGATTGTTCAGCATTAAGAGTAAGTCCGCGACAGCATAAGTCTATCTTTTATGGTTGACTTACTACAACCTTTTTTATGTTAATAAATTTGTAAAAAAATAATGCATCATTTTTAGAGGTGTATTATACACACAGGTATTTATTCTTATCAAAATAAATTCATTCATCATCACGAACATTTATTTTGAACAAAGT
>CAWUPE010000508.1:0-17147 GCA_963924145.1 Pyrausta purpuralis
GTGTAACTTAAGCGGTTTCCGCAGCGTACGCAGCGGAAGCTCTCAAAAGGAATATCTTTCTCCCGTTTTCGCAACATTTTTCATTGCTGCTGTGGTTTTATGAGTCGTATCTTTGTGTTATATAGCCTAAAGCCTTCCTCGATAAATGGACTATTCAACGACAAATCGGGCCAGTAGTTTCTGAGATTAGCGCGTTCAAACAAACAAACAAACAAACAAACTCTTCAGCTTTATAATATTAGTATAGATTCAAATAATTCCGTTATTTTTTCCAGAATTTCGTATGTAGCATATTGTGAGAGCAATCTCGCAACATTGATGATGTTACGCAGCCTACGCGTTAAAGTAAGCGCTTGCAAAATTCAACAGGCTTGCTAATGCGACGATGGCCGAGTGGTGGTCTGTGACACAGCCAAAGTTGCTTTTTACAAGTGCAATTTATATTATCCAGTCTAGTGAAGTTTTCATAAAGTCTGACAAGTTCAGTCGATATTTGTTTTTTTTTCAGGCATATAAAGTTGCAGGTTAAATTTGAGATGGTTTGTGTATGTGATTTTGATGTTAGTAAAACCGCAAAATAATGTACAATAACCTACAGAAAGAATATGCAGAAAAATAATTAGTTTTCAGAAAAGTATGTTTCAAATGCCGACATTCGGATATTTTTCACGAAAACCATAAAAAAAAAATTGAAAAATCCACTGGGCCAAAAAAAATTATTAAAGGCAGAGCATGATAGCTATTGACCCCCATTTTAAGCTATTTTCTTTTGGCATACGTTGTACGGACAACAGCACGTCAAGGTAAACACTGCGGTGTCTTATGCAGTTGTAATAAGTGCTAGTTTGCAACAAAAGTGGGTAACCTGATGTGCTGTCCACTGTACCAAACACCCTGTATTTTACTTTGAAAATTGCGATGGCTATACTGTTGCGTGCCTGATTTTTATGTAAATGGTGTGTAGTGTCTGACCCAATAAAAGGACATTAGAATAGTTCTATAAAATTATCCTTAGTGATGAGATTTGATATTTTAATAATCTGATAAGTAGTATTTATCAAATAAATTGCAGTGTGGCTACGGCTGGTTTTAAAATGTCTTCAAAACCTGTTCTCAAAGAATATGCGCATATCTCATGTTGTATGTAATCATCATATCTCATGTTCAGTCTGGAATCGTTGTATAGTTTATTCTGTTTCAAGAATTTGTACCTACTACTTTTGTCAGGCACGGATCCAGCTCTCAAAAGGTTGTGGGCACGCTTTTTTTTTTTCAATGATGGGTGGGGATGTATAACAAATAAACAATGAAGGCACAAACGTTTTATAAAAAATGAAAGCGCGAGTGAAGCGAAGTGAGAAAAATATATTTGGTTAAATGTAAAAAAGTTAATACGAAATTCTGATAAGAATCGGTTTTCGACGCCTATCAAACCAAGAGCATGATAAAAATAAAGCGCGAGTAGTAAAATCACAAAAATTCTAACCATGCCGTTTCTAAATTGTGATTAGGGTTGTGGGCATGCCCATAGTATTCATAAAATAGTATTATATATAAAATATACATAAAATTAAACGGTGTATTCGTGCCTGCCCTTTTTGCAACGGTATTCGTATGCCTTCCCCAGATCTGCGACAGCGACTGCAACATAATAAGCGTGGAGGCGAGCGCGGGCGGCTCGCTGTCTTGCGACGCGGTGCTCAACAGACACGCTGTTAAGGTGGACTTGGAGAGCTTAAACAACTCGGGCGAGCAGTGCTGGCTTGTTGGTGAGTTACGTAATGAACTGTGGTGGTCATCTGAAGTGAGTCTTGGCCTCCACCAGATCACGCCAGGACTTTTGGTCTTGCGAATGTTCTTGCTGGTCGGCATGACTGAATCAATCCCGATAGAAGGGTGAAAAACCTAAAATTACGCAAAATATAAGCAACAAAAAAATAGCTTCTATTAACTTTAATATAATTAAATATTAGAAATAAGTTACAACGACTTACCGACTGCGCGGGACATACTATAGTGCACAAGTGTGCGTAACCACAGGTGCAATCTCTATTCCTTTTACAAGAGAAAGGAAAGAAAACCCAGGCAGGAGCGTGCATTAGATTTTTACTGGAGTAGGCACATACTAATTTTGAGTCCGAATATGTAAACAATTTTGATATCAATCTCAGATATTGTGTCAAGTTAAGAGCTATATAAAAATAACAGTGAAACATCAGCAAATAATAACTTCCCTATGTTATTTATGTGCAATATATGAAGTAAGCATACAAGCTGTGTTTGCGATGTTTTCGCTTAGCGCCACACACAAATATCAAGGAAATTGATGAAGTTCTAAATGACTTGTCATTTAATTGATACCCTTAGTGGCTATGATACGATTTTGGCCTTCCTCATTCACAAGCAAAGGCTTTCCCTTAGTGCAGCGCACAATAAAACTTTAAAAAAAATCGAATATTCTTTCGAACCCTCATCACACACAACATCACTTTTGAGGAGGAACACTGCAATTCCACTATCATTTCGAATGCAAAACAAACCCCAATAACAATTCTATTCGATTCGATTTGGCTTGGATTATAATAATGACGAGGGCACTGCTTAACTACCTATATGGAATGCACGCCCCCGAACCTAGGTAGTAATTTTTGGCCCAATCCGGGGATCGAACCCAGGACCTGTGGCGGAGCCGTCGCTTTAAGCCTCTTACCGCTGCGCCACCGAGGCAATTAAATAGTTATTACTTCACCAAAAGTAACATAACAAAAAAATACATATTCTAAAAATAATGACACTCTTCTATTCTTCTACAGGTGGTCCATTCTACACACAGAAACCGTACATAATGACACCTATACCCAAAATGACTAAGAAATCCCCGGTCACACCGGAAAAATACTACGCGAATCTCCACACACAGACGTTTTCCGTCGTCACAGAGACCATAAAACAATTGAAAAGCAGGTGGAAATGTCTCCAGGCCACTTGCAACAAGCAGATAGATCCGCCTTCAGTGACGATGATAGTAAAGGCCTGTTGTGTGCTTCATAACATTTGCAACGCGCGAGGGTTGCCTGTACCGGTTATGACGCAGACTGAGGAACGTTTGGAGACGATGAAACAGAGGGTCGCTAATGGGCCGATACCGAGGAAACAGATTGAGCATGAAGCTGGCATTCAGGTAAGTGTAATATTAAAAATAAAAAAAGGTTTATTAAAAGAATATTGTTATAAAAATACTCTTTGATATTTCTGTTTTTTTTTTGCATTATTAACTGCATTAAGTTACAATAATGGTATGTTTTACAATGTCTTAATAAGTTCCTGGTCCGTTACGTGTCCAATACTTTATGCAAAACGACGTTATAATGTGTATTATTTGTTGGTTAGTGCTTCTTTGTCGATGGAAAAAAATAATTGCATATTATTCTCATTGAAATTATCAAAAATCGTTTTAAAAATAGTCGGGCCGGCCTGAGTCGATTGCAAATTTTAGTCGATTTAAGTTAATTTATGGAAACTAAACTAAAACGAATATTTTGCAATATCTGGGTGGATATATACCTGGATGTTTCTCGCGTTAATCGAAATTTTCCGTACCTACTCAATTCGTTTGCTAGTTCAACTGTTTAACCTAAAAAAAAGTAATATATCCATACGTAAAAAATACCTTATGCACGAAATCGAAATGCATAGAAAACGTGACACTGAGAAATCAAAATCGTATTTTTTTTCATTAGTGAACTTTTGTACCGTTACTATGAGCGACGCCGGTTTTGCTCGCTAGCGAAGACGTATTTTTTTGTATGGAAAATGTTAGACCTTTTAGTGACCGCTAGAGGCGCTGTGCTACTTTCTAATTTTTTTTTACGTCGTCGCTAGGGAGTAAAACCGTCGTAAACTCATAGTAACGAGGATCTGCTCCCTGTTATGAAGACACGTACCTACTTTTTTTTGATCGACGAATTTCCTACAAATACAAATAATGTGTACATCCGGCCGTCTGAGCCAGGCTTATATAGAGATCTTGCATATCTAGGCTGATAACGAATCGTTAGTGACGCTGATATATCCAGGTTTTTTCGTTTGTGACGCAATAGTTTTCTTGGAAAATCAAAAAAACTAGGCTCAGACAGCAGAATTTCGCATTTTCTGACTTTCCAGATTTCAACTATCAGAGGGTTTCAGGTCGCTGTTTCTTATAAAATGTGATGTGACGCGTTAGTGACGGTCATCCGAAGTAGTTTCATCCATTTTAATCCAGTACTTTTTGAGAAATCGTGATAAACGTGTGGCTCAGACAGCCTGATATCCGGTCGTCTGAGCCAACTTGTTTTTCTCTATATTTCACGAAATGTTACGTTTTGGACAAATGTTTTTAGGATTTACTGATGTGACGACGTTAGTGACAGCTCTCGACCAGATTTGAACCTTCGTGACGCACGCGTTTTGGAGAAATTGAGAAACACTGCTGGCTCAGACAGCCGGATGCTGGCTGTCTGAGCCACCCAGTTCTACCACTTCCAGGTGTTGTACGAAGCTGAAAACTCATCTAATCTGATGTGACGCGGCCTCTAAGTACAAAAAATCGTAAGTGACGGCTCTATATGCCGCCAATCAAAAGTTATAAGCATTTAAAATGTTTTCCATTCATCGATGCATTTGGGTGGCCACACTTCGCACTCTTTATGGAAACGGAAAGACAATTTAGTAGAAAATGTAAGCTAAAGCCCGTCATATCAAAGCGTATGCTTTCTCCTGCTATTTAAATATTTAATTACGTAGTCAATAACTACGCCGATGAAGGAAAATATGTTAATTATGTACCTATGGGTATTCCAGGTTTTAAAATTACTCTTTATTTAAAAATGATCACTAGCTCCAGCTGGTTACTACAATATAAGACTTTTTCGGTATTAAATATATACTAAGTTCCTCAACTCGTCCCATATTATTACGGCCCATTTGGGACAAGATGCAATAATTAATTTTAATCATTATGCAAATCGTCTCCTGCTTTTTTGGGTGCAAAATAATAACCATAAAACAGCGCAGAAGGTGAAACGCAGTTCTCTGGGACCGCTTATTATTATTACGAACAAAAAATACTAAGCCAGCCTTATTTCACTTTCGGAACACGAGACGCGCGCCATCTTTGTGTCCATCTTTGTTCGAACAATATTTCTGATGCGGGGGAATAAAGAATGGAATGCGCTGCCGGCTGAGGTGTTCCCGAAACCCTTAATTTGGGCATTTTCAAAAGAAGAATGATTACGCTATTACTGATCAGACATGACCAATCCTCGACGACATCATTACTTACCACCAGTTGTGTTAGTGGTCAAATGGCTGATCATATATATAAAAATATATAGATAGACTATAAAATTATGCAGGATGGAAAGAAATCATTCACTTAATACCATTTATTTTAATAAGAAAGTTTAAATATGTATGTTACAAAATGTATACATAATAAATAAAAATGTAAGTAAGTAACAATGGATATGGCGGTAAGAGAGGTGCGTAGAAACCAACTTACGAAAATAATGAAATAAAATGAAAAAAATATATTTTGTTTTGGACCTGTCATGTTTATTACCACAGGTTGTAGCGTTTATCTTCTTTTAAAGTTTATGTTCATAGGACAAGTAATAATTATTTTGTTTTAATAAAGCAATGATATAGGTTTGTGCTCGTGGATTTTTACTTAGTTCGTAGACTTTATTGATTTTATGACGAGTATAGTATACCTATTTACGAGGAGTATTATTCACATTTGACTAAAATTGTTTTATCAGATGTATATTATATTTTACTTTGTAATCATTAAAAGGGTTTCCTTTCATACAACAAAATTGTGTTAACTTTTTTGTAACAATATTATTGATTTTGTTCTGATTATACTCATATTGATAGTTTTAACTTTTTGATTACATTAAATGACGTAAAAAATCATTGATTAAATTATCTACATCTCGTCCAAAATAAGCTGTAGACATGTATGGGATGAATTGATGAACTACTATTTGTATAAATGCTACACCAGAAACAATTCGTAAAATAACTTTATTATTTACTAAAATATCAATAACAGGAGGCTTCCACATGGTAATTCTTAGACGTTGGGTGATATCAGAATTATCAGTAAACAGGTATCTAAACGCCGAGTAAAAAAGTAAGTGCAAAGCGCTGAGTATGCCTAGTCAGCCTGGAGCCTAGCTTTTTTCAAGAGAACGCTGACTACGCCTAGTTAAAGTAGTAGTAAGTAGTCCAACTAAATACTGCTCTGCTTACTGATGTCTGAGTCTGGAGCTCACGTCAAAACATGCCTGATTGTTGTCATAAGTCTTTGTGTCCCCTTTTAGTATAACTAGCCCAATATTATCACCATAAATTTCTTTAAATGCATTTTTTTTAATGATTAACTTCGTAAGTACAGGTTTCCTTGTCAGTACATCAGTCACTAATCAGCAGTGCGGATTTTTTTTCAGCAACTGTCATCACTGTAAATGTCTACTTTTTCGTCTGACGCTATCTTGCATGTCGAATTAAGAGTGATTAAAAAGTGTTTTAATGTTCTTATTTAACATATTTTCTTTAACTTGATAGCATATTCCTGATTTTTTAAATGGTAAATAAAATATGAGTCTGTACATGGTCTGATAAACTATGATCTTGGCAAGATCATCTCATTTAAACTAGAAATAAAAATAAAAGCCTTCTTTTAAACGTTGAGGAAGTTTAAGAATTACTCAGGACGAGCTGCAGTTTGTAAATATATCTTTGATTTTCCGCATTTCGTCCCAAATATTATATAGGCATGGTGGGACGAGTCAATGAATTACTAAGTTTTCCATCCAAACAAAAAAGAAACGACTTGCAGGTTTAAGTTAGTATTTATATTGATTTTTTGCATCTTGTCCCAAGTGGGCCCGTAAAATCACATGGGAAGAGTCGAGTAATATGTAAGTAGTATGTACCTTACCAAAAATTCTCTAATATTGTAGTAGGTACCGTTAGATAAACTAGCGGTTGTTTTCAAATAAATAGTAATCTAACGATTTTTTTCCTTGGAATACCTGAGACCATAATTAATTAATTAACATATTTTCCTTCATCGGCGTAGTTATTGACTACGTAATTAAATATTTAAATAGCAGGAGAAAGCATCCGCTTTGATATGAGGGGCTTAAGCTTACATTTTCTACTAAATTATCTTTCCGTTTCCATAAAGAGTGCGAAGTGTGGCCACCCAAATGCATCGATGTATGGAAAACATTTGAAATGGTTATAACTTTTGATTGGGCGGCATATAGAGCCGTCACTTACGATTTTTTGTACTTAGAGGCCGCGTCACATCAGATTAGATGAGTTTTCAGCTTCGTACAACACCTGGAAGTGGTAGAACTGGGTGGCTCAGACAGCCAGCATCCGGCTGTCTGAGCCAGCAGTGTTTTCTCAATTTCTCCAAAACGCGTGTGTCACGAAGGTTCAAATCTGGTCCAGAGCTGTCACTAACGTCGTCACATCAGTAAATCCTAAAAACATTTGTCCGAAACGTAACATTTCGTGAAATATAGAGAAAAACAAGTTGGCTCTGACGACCGGATATCAGGCTGTCTGAGCCACACGTTTATCACGATTTCTCAAAAAATACTGGATTAAAATGGATGAAACTACTTCGGATGACCGTCACTAACGCGTCACATTACATTTTATAAGAAACAGCGACCTGAAATCCTCTGATAGTTGAAATCTGGAAAGTCAGAAAATGCGAAATTCTGGCTGTCTGAGCCTAGTTTTTTTGATTTTCCAAGAAAACTATTGCGTCACAAACGTTGAAACCTGGATACATCAGCGTCACTAACGATTCCTTATAAGCCTAGATATGAAAGATCTCAATAGAAGCCTGGCTCAGACGGCCGGATGTACACCAAATAATACGATTCGATTACGAATTTAGACTAAATTTAAGTATATTTCAATAAACTTTACATTCGAGCACAACTACGCTGAACGTTGAAGCCCGCAGGACAGATCAGCCATCTTGACAGCTTCCTTAGTAATGTCTGTCGTTCGACGCTTCAAAGGAATGTATTTTTTTTTCAAAAATGTATGTCCCTTTGAACCGGTATAACCTGTATTTTCGTTAAACCGGTTCAGAAAAAATACCGGTTTCCAAGCTCCGGTCGATATCTACGTTAAAAATCTTACAGGCTCGGTTATCGCTGGCTGAGCGTCTCTGGACCGAGCGTCGAGTGCCCGAGTGCGTTCCCAAGAAGCGCGTGTCCAAAAAGGACCGGATCCTGGAAGCGCACTACGCGAGCGTGAAGGAGCGGACCATGGACCCGCAGCCCCCCGCGCCGCCCGCGCCCCCCGCCGCGGACGACGGCAGCAAGCGGCCGCGGATCATCAGCAACTACAACCTGGGCATGGCGCCCAACTGGGGACACTACCCGCACCAGTGAGTTAAACTATTCTTGATATTGTGAATTGACGTCATCATTATCAGCCAAAAGACGTCCACTGCTGAACATAGGCCTCACCCACGGCTTTCCACAGCGACCGATTACTAGCGGTCTGCATCCAGTTTGATCCTGCGATCTTTATAAGGTCGTCTGCCCATCTTGTTGGTGGACGTCCCACGCTGCGTCTCTGGTCGAAGGGTCACCAATCTAGAACTTTCCTGCCCCAACGGCCATCAGTTCTTCGCGCTATGTGCCCTGCCCATTGCCACTTGAGCTTACTGATTCTCAAGGCTATGTCCGTTACCTGAGTTCTTCTACGTATCTCCTCATTTCTGATTCGATCCCGTAGAGAAACACCCAGCATAGCCCTTCCCATCGCTCGTTGTGTGATTTTGAGCTTCATTATAAGGCCCATAGTAAAATTGGGTGAATTGACGAAGTAAAATATAATCAGAAATTCAGATAGATGTAATCTTAATTTAACTGTTGCATAAACAGACGGGTAGATGGCGCTAAACGTCACGCATAATGGCGCATCCATAAGAGACCACCAATTTCGCAAGGTCGGACTGACAGCACGGTAGCTCAATTGGTAGAGCGTTTGCCCGGTTAGCAAGAAAGTTGCTGGTTCGTGTCCCGCCCCTGCGCAAATTTTTGGTTTCTTATTTCATCTTTATAAATAAAAACATGACACTGTGACTGTTAAAAATACTCTAAACCATTAGAAGTAATCTGTAATAAGCAACCTAAATACAACCTTATACTGTTCACCCAGAGTCCAAAATAATAGACGATGGTCATATGTGTAATGAATAACTACTTGGCCCACTGCTGTTGTAAAACAGTTGGGGTAGATAGCGCAGACGTCACGCGTAATGACGTACGTATTTATTACAGACCAGAAATTTGCACGTTCGGACCGACGGCACGGTAGCTTAATTGTTTGTTTGTCGTTTGGTCCGGATAGCCAGAAAGTTGCTTGTTCGAGTCCCGCTCGTGCGCAATTTTTTGGTTTCTTATTTCGTCTTTATCAATATAAAATATGACACTGTAAGCGTTAAAAACATTCTAAACCATAAAATAAAGAAAGCACAATACGTTTGTTTGTGAAACTAAGTTCGCCGGGATCGCTACGCTATTTGGTATAATTTACTCAAGAAATAAACAATTCGATATTTGTTCGATGACTCAGGTGTTGATTTTTCTTTTCAGGTATTAAAGAGAGGAGAGATCTGCAAATCAACGAGTGAAACTTAAAGAGTACTTACAGGGACCGCATCTATTCTTGTGCCATAGAAAGGTCGCCTACATCAGCTAAATGAGCAGTTTTCTCGTCATGATTATATCATCGACAGATGGCGCTAGCGTCACTTTAGGATTTAAAAAAAACTTTGAAGACTGAACACATGTGCTACTTACACTTAAATGTTATCTTTATCTACTGTGTTCTTGGCAAATAAACACTACAGTTTTAGTTCGAGTTTGAGGGTAATTGCTTTCCGCCAACGTAATTAATAAACAATAAAACAATATTAATGTGTACCTTAAGTAAATTAAGGACAGTAAATAAGTTCATTGACGCATTTTTCAATATTTACTTACACATACGCAACTTTTTTGTTTGTCTATGGTTTTCCGCCAAATTAAAAAAAAATATCCTAAAGCTATCCTAACGCCATCTAGTGAGGGCTAAAAAGTGATGGAAGAAAACTGCTCATTCCACTCCACTATAGGGTGGACATTATTTTTGTGAATAATTATGGCAGCCGAGTACTTCCATTGCCCGTCGTAAACATTATTTGTTTAAAACATTTGGTCGTTTTGCTTATGTAAAATATATATTTTTTACATCGACGGAATGGAAAAAGTGTTTTTGAATATGCCATGTATAGTCGTACAGTTTAACTCAAGTATTTAGAATATTTTAAAACGTTAGGTATTGTAATATTTTTGTTACAAATAGCAGCGTTATTTTTACAATGGAAAGCAATATCGGTGCTTTGTAAATATTTAAGACGTGTAAGTTATAACGTATATTTTCCACCACATTTTATACAGCACATGGTGTTTATCAGCAGTTTGGAATAAGTGTGATTAACAGTCATGGCTTTATATACCCTATTTATAATTAAAAAAAATATATATAAAAAAGCCATGTGGTAGCAATCCTGTATCAATTTTATAATTGTAAAATATTATTATATGAATCTCATATAATAATACACTTTACTCTGGACAAAGATTATATCCGGAATGGAGCCCTTCAAAGTCCTGTTTTGTATTATCAAAATGCTGATAAATGCTTACAGAACCCAGCTCAAATTGTTTTTTGTAAAGAACCAACAGCCTGAGTGACATGACAATAGAAAAGACAAACGAAATCACATTAATTAAAATATATTCAACAAACTCATCTCTTTCATTAATTACCCACCTACTTCTTTTTAATAAAACACAAAAATAAATAGAATATTAATATATTTATAATAACGAACATACAACTTATTTCTTGATAGAGGCATTATAATAGTCTTAACTAGAAGACAGTCTTCAGAGATATTCGTAGGCGAAGAGTATTCATTGGATTATTATGTTTTAAGACTAGACTTTCTAAACAGTATTATTTTAAAACCATAAGCTTTTTAAAGAGAACAAATAAATTCGACTGTATGCTCTAATTAGAACACATATATAAAGGAGAATGCCCAAATCTGCCCCACTCTAATTAAGAAGAGTATAAGCATGACATATAAACCAAAATTCGTTTATTATTTTTATAATTCATATTTGTTTGTTACGAAAAAAACTTTTGTGGGAATTTTATTTTCATTTTAATTGATTATTCAAATGACTAAATCCTATTTTGAATACAGTAGCAGCACGTCAGGTTATACGAAAACAGCTTTTATTTTGTAAGGAATAGAGGCGGTATAAAGGTATAGTCTGTCGTGCGGCCATGTAAACATTTACAGGGACAGTTAAAGTCTAAAATCATCACTGTTGCTTTAGTCATTGCGTTGCAAAAACAAAATGCCTATTTAATAAAATAGATAACATTTTATTTGTTTATTTTTTGTAATGAATCTGTGGGTATCGGAAATATAATTATCTTTACATGATGAGGATCTTGTAGGGCAATCGGCAGTATGCGTAACAAGCCCCGTAAATGGTATAAAATAGAACTATATCCGTCCGTCATCACGTCATGTCATTATTGATACAATTCAATTAGGTGGTTTATTTTCGTTGTTCATTGCTTTTTAAGAAATGCAAAATGTTTATTCCTCCACGTTAAGATTCTGTACTCTTTTGTGCAAGTGCTGTGCTGTTTTTATGACGAACGTTCATACGTCCACAATGCCAGTGCCTCGCTGTGTAAACTGTTCTCTTGTTCTAAGGCATACGCTGCCTTACCACCAAGTGGGTGAGGCAAGCGATGCTATGCTTAGTATTCTACGCTCCTGGATAAGCATGGCCATTGTAAGTAATATACACTTTTGACTGCTGTTGATAGTAATTGTTAATAAAATGCAGTCTTTCTTGTGACATGCTTAGTATTAAAATATAGTGATCATATAAATGGACCTGTATATTATTTGTGTGTATAGTATTGTTATTTTTTCAGATCACTGAAGACAATCATCTCTGTCAAGAATGTTTTGTCATACTACGTAACGAATCTGCGACCTCCTCTTCCGGAGGTCCAGTAGTAAAGGCTTATGGGCACCCACAAGTGTGCCATGTATGTGGAAAGTCCATTATAAAAGCCAAGATAGATTAACTTCCAGAGAATAGTCTAGAGAGGGATGTTATTATTTTATGTATAACGTCTCATCAGGTAAATATTTGCTTTGTTTATAAATTAAATGATTTAATTATAGAAATATGTATTTTGAGTTAATTAAAACATTTGATTACAAAAAACAGTTTTTAATTTCAGATTAACCGGCTTGAGAAAGTCTGTTTACCCTATTGAACAAATGTCTATAGAAGTGTGAAAGGACATGCGTTAGTCGACCCGAGTAGACAACAAGAGGTTGTACTAGAAGCAGCTTCCACATCTAATCAAAACTTGGATGCTTCTATGTCTTCATCGAGAACTTCCATGGAGTCACCAATACAAATACCACCTCCATTACCAACATTTCAATCAAATGTTATTACTGGTGTCTGCGCCAGCATTACTTTTAGACAATGTTTTTTATAAATATGAAGATGATGAATAAATCATATAATTATAAGAGTTTCAATCATTTCTTTTAATGACTTAACTTGTAATATAATCTAGATACAGCAGGTATTGCAACAAAACTATCAATTATTTTAAGCGTTCATTATACAATTGAAGGCAAAACTATGTATTTCCACACTTTCATTTTGAGTGATTTTATTTCTTAGACTACTCACAGTTGGAGTTGTTGAACATTATTTTAATATGTTTATGCGCATTTTTTCATTAATACCTATCTTATTTACCTCATATTACCTCATTTAGTACCTAGTCACACCTAACCTCAAAACTGAACTTTGTTTTTAATTATTAGGAAAACCCCACAAACAATAAGTTTTTTTTCAAGTTCATTTGATTTTATAACATTACTTCTCCTATATCACCAATTTTGGTAGTTATAAAATATCATTTGTTGCGCAACCAAGCTCCATAGTAAAATGGGCATTCTCCTTTCAATAAAATCAGTTATTTGTATGAAAATAGCACATGTTTACTAGTTATTAAATTATCTAAATAATGCAATGATAAATTCTTACTATCTATCTGCAAAATTGACTATCTAGCTAGGTCATCCTAAAAAAACATAATTTTGTCTGATATTGGCAGCAGATAACAATAGCCACCAGACTTTAAACTTTAACATCTTGCCTCAAGGTCGAGATTGGAATGTAATGCAATAAGTTCAGGGTTTATCCACGGCCTGTGCGACGTCGCTAGCGAGCAGCGACGCGACGGCCATGTTGGCGCAGTTGGCCGTGACGCGGCAGCTGTCTGCTTCTACCCGCACTGATAGAAGCACTAGGTCTTGAGATGACATCATTCGGCCTGCGAATCTGGGGATAGAATGGTTGAGGTATATGGTAAAAATAACTACATTAGTTTTGTTTTTTAGGTACTGTGTATGTGGTTTATGTATTTGCATACGAAAAAGTAAACCGCATTCAAAAAACTGACATGTTAGTTGCTGGTTCGAGTCCGTGTGCAACTTTTGGTTTCTTATTTCATCTTTATGAATATAAAATATGACACTGAATGTTAATAACATTCTAAACCTTGAATAAAAAGCCCCTACTTCATTTTGGAGTTGTTGCATGATGTCAGGCTTCACGGTGTTTGTACATCATGCACTGACTCCATCTAATTATGTTTCTTTTAAATAGAAGACGATAGTAGATTGTTATACAAGGGGAGAAAGTGACCCATTTCACTCGAGATGTTTTTGGCGCTTGAACGGAGTGAGAGCGCTAATAATGCGAGAGTAAAATGGGTGCTTTCACCCGAGTTAAACATACTATTTTTCATTTCGGCTGTGAGGAAAAAGAAATAAATTTAGCTGTGTGATTGTGATGCGATGATGAGATGAGGTATTATGTTGTTTAGCGAGAGACGAAACCTCAAGTTTTTACATATACGGCACGGAAGAAAACAGAGTATATATAACGCGAACGATATCAAATATTTCAAATTATTGCACAAAATCGCGGCAAGTCGCCTACGCCTGATTATAATCGAGAAAATTATTGTTCATTTTAAAAATCAGTGACTATAGTAAAAACGCTCTTAATGTTTAGCTAATCTTAAAAATATGGAAAGCTTTTTATTTTAATAATATGATGTGACTCAACTATCTTTAATTTCGCGCCTAATCGTAGCAATTAAAGCTAAATTACTTTCCATCCTAGGGATGGGGAAGCTATTTTCCACCCGTCTATCTTCACATGAAAGTTCCATTTTCCGAACAGAAGAAATGAAAATGAGTTATTTAATGCTTTTTAGTTACATAGCTCAAAAACCACGAATCCGATTTTGAAACTTTCACTGTAGGTTCTCTTAAGTTGGAATATAACTAATCAAAATGAAAAATAATCATCTCGATATAACATCTCGTTCCGAGAAAACCGTAGACAAACATACAAATACACATATATATTTTTAAATGACAAAATAAATGTAACACTTACGAAATTTTACACACATGTTAGAAATCGTAAATATCACCATATTCAAAAGGCTCAGGCGCAGAATGTCCACTTCTCAAAATGTACACTGGTCGCAAAATGTCCCTTTCGCAGAATGTCTCTTTCGCAAAATGTCCCTTTCGCAGAATGTCCCTTTCGCAGAATGTCTCTTTCGCAAAATGTCCCTTTCGCAGAATGTCTCTTTCGCAAAATGTCCTTTTCGCAGAATGTCCACTTCGCACAATGTCTTTTTCGCATAATGTCCCCATTTATTTCTAACTTACTTTGGTCACAATTTATTTAGCCATTAACTTACCAAACATCATGGGTGGTGACGTGTGTATACTTATTTTTTAGACGACCCGTCTGGTGTAGTGGTCGAGAAATTGCCTACTACGCAGCGGGTGCGGGTTCGATCCCCGCACAATACAAACATTTGTGTGCATGAACATGTATGTTTGTATTGGTCTGGGTGTTTTCTATGTATATCATGTATGTATTTACAAACAAAAAGTATTTAAGTATTATATCCGTTGTCTAGCACCCATAACATAAGCTTTGAGTAGCTTACTTTGGGGCTAGATGGCGATGTGTGGGAATGTCAAGGATCAAGATATTTATATTTTAAGGATATTCATTTGTATTGATATGAGTAAGCAAATAAATAAAATATAATATTATAAAAATTATAAAACACCATAATTATAAATTATAAAACACCCAGACCAATACAAACATACATGTTCATGCACACAAATGTTTGTATTGTGCGGGGATCGAACCCGCACCCGCTGCGTAGTAGGCGATTTCTCGACCACTACACCAGACGGGTCGTCTAAAAAATAAGTATACACACGTCACCACCCATGATGTTTGGTAAGTTAATGGCTAAATAAATTGTGACCAAAGTAAGTTAGAAATAAATGGGGACATTATGCGAAAAAGACATTGTGCGAAGTGGACATTCTGCGAAAAGGACATTTTGCGAAAGAGACATTCTGCGAAAGGGACATTTTGCGAAGTGGACATTCTGCGAAAAGGACATTCTGCGAAGTGGACATTTTGCGAAGTGGACATTCTGCGAAGTGGACATTCTGCGAAAAAGGACATTCTGCGAAAAAGGACATTTTGCGACCAGTGGACATTTTGAGAAGTGGACATTCTGCGCCTGAGCCAGTCAAATATTATCTAATTTTAAATGCATGAACATTTATACAGGTTGATTCGATAACCTCTTTCTTTGAAGTCGGTTGAAAATGAATGAATAAACAACCATCAAAGTACCTATGACAGAAACTGGACCTTGCTCAATTATCATCACGTTACTTGTTAAAATTAAACAAATTGTAAACGCATATAAATCAATACATAGACTTTCCAAAAACAATAATCGAGAAAGTAATGTAAATAATATTTACCTCAAGAAATCTCCTGTCGATGTCACAGCCGCGACATTTGCAGTTTCGAACACTTTTCTGCATATTGTTTGTTCATCTTCTATTCTTGATATTTTCTTATCACACTGCAACAGAAAAATACATTGCTGTATTTAAAAAAATAAAATACATGTTGTCAACCAACAGTACAGTTATTTTAAGTTACCTAAAAGGAAAATTATTATTATTTTAATATATGAGAAATTGATATTGATTATTCATAAAAGTCGAAATAAAGTTTTATTTATGCCGTTATCAGAAAAGGCTAATGACAATAAACGGATAATCGATTATGGCATTACTATGGTAGACAACACTAGCACTCATGGACAGCACTAGACCTGTCAGATAGACTAGTGTTTGACATTAGATTTCTTGTTGTGGAATTGTTCCGCGTAATTTGACTTAGTGCATTGATTATTGTTTAACTATTACCTTTGTTATGAAATAAGAATATTCTTCAACTCACTGTGTTATCTCTTTTAGTGCGACATAATATATGACATTATTGAAAAGTCTGGACCACCCAAAAATACTTTTCTTAAGTAAAACACTCACTTCAGTCATCCCGCGCAGTTTTCTATACTCCGCGTCCCAACGCGACTCGGACATCGTCACCGCGCGCATCAGCTCGCCCACCGGAGGCGTGATAGACGCCGAGACCTCTCCTGAAACACCATAATATTACTAAAATAAAAATATGTATAATTTTAAGCTATTCCATAGCTTCTATCGCGGGCCTCGAGCGTGGAGATCGAATCCAGAAATTCCGTAACGTAAATAACCTAATACCCTCCACTCCGACCGGCAAAGCGGTGATACTTTTCAGTTTTTCCATCTATCGATGAATAGCAGAACTTTTAATGACTTTTTGAAATATAACGCTCGTCTCTTTAGATCAGCAACCCGCCTTTAGGTGGTATTGGTTGTATAAATATAATAAATAAATAATTATAATTGCATAAGTTGATAAAAAAAGCTAAAATAATTATAATTGCATAAGTTGATAAAAAAGCTATGCTATAGCTTTACCGCGGCAGTCTCCGAGTGC
>CAWUPE010000509.1:0-28565 GCA_963924145.1 Pyrausta purpuralis
CTCGCCGCTTTCGTCACAACACAATGGTCTAACCAGCGCCGCGACCCACTCGCCTGACATACAAATGTGTGCGTGTCCGCGGGAAGGAGATCATGATCAGCACAGGCCCACCCCTGGTCGTCACATACAGCTATAAGTTCACAAAAGAAGCGCGACCCGGGGTGTGCGTTAAAATCTCCTAAAATTACAACAGACTCAATACTATGACTATCAATGATTGCCACAATCTCACTAAGACATTGAGTAAATAGAACTAGATTGTCACTCTTACCATTGTCAAAAGGCATGTAAACCGAGAATATGAGCATTGGACGACTTTCACTCAAAGTTTTGATTGCCACTAATCGATCACTTTTACAATGCACAATAGAAACAGACGAAAATATTGACTTCCTCCACAAGAGAGCGACACCTCCATATGGTCTTCCTGTGATGATTTTGGCTGAGGTATCTATTGCAGACTTGCTGACGTATGAGAAACTATCATCAACATTGCTCAGGAAATCAATGTCATGAGGCCACAGCCACGTCTCTTGAAGGGCAATAATATCAGCATCCTTGCATAACTTTCTTACGGTGTCAATAGATCTTTTCACGACCTTTACAGTTAAACGTGGCAATATTTACATTAGATTTATCAGACAGAGCCATTTTTATTTTGTACTTCTGCACTAATCGGAGCCTTGTTAACATTGTTACCTTTTTTGAAAAATATAAATCGCCTGAACCGTATTCCCTCTGGCCATAGGGCTGTCATATAAAAAGGTGTCCAACTTATGGTCAGTAACAAAAACTTTAAAAGCATTATACGGCTTTTCAATTTTCATATTTATCTTTTCTACTTTCACCGTTGTCTGAGTCTTTTGTTTTATATATTCAGAAATATCTCTCTCCGTGGTTTGTTTATTTCTCACAATGGTCCCATTTACTATCTTTTCCTGTATCATTGAGTTTGTAAACATTGTTTACCAACCGGCTTTTTAACTAAACATTCCGCAGCCGTAGCATTTTTATCATTTCTATCTAATAATGTCGAGTTGAAGTCAGTTGCAGAGACGTCAATATACGCAGCCCCGACCGAGTGACAGAGAGGTCTATACTGTGGTGCATTGTTTACATTTGAAACTGAGTCATCTGTGTGATCGCCTGTCCCCACTGCGCCGGTACTCACTCGCGCGTTGGTCTCAGTCTCAGGCAGCGGCGATGCAGCCGTGACGTCGTCCGCCGTTAACTCGGAAACATGCGATAACCCGATCGGTCCGCTATCCAACGTAACATACCCTCCTCTTCTCATGTTGATATTGGAGTTATAACAAGACACAGGAGAATTATATGGATGTATGTTTAACTTTTTGTGATCCAGTTCTTCCTTTGTTACATAATTATTTTTATTGTATTCACTTCTTCGCGCAATAAAAGTAAGTCTTTCAATAACTTAGTAACGTCAACATGATCAAAACATATTGGCGGCAGTTTATGCACATCATAAGCCACAAATATTGGTATTTCATCGGGTTCAGCTGTTTTTAACACCGCCAGCATGTCTTCTAAGTCTTTTTCTTTTTTCATTTTACGTCTCAATATGAGTTTCTTCTTAGTTTTCATCGACGAAAACAGCAACGTCTTCGCACAATCAAATGTCGTCCTCGGAAAACGCAGATACACAGATCCTGATTAAACTTTCCGTATCGATAACGTCCAATTTATTACGTATAAACGCCAATACTTCAGAAATCACTATATTACAGTTCACGCATTTGGCCGTATTCACATTTACGTTACTCATGATTGCAACTTGCCGCGAGCGCGACCTCCTCGGTAACAATATTATGTATCAGCTTTGTTTCGAGGTATTTGAGGGTATTGATATAATAAAACCCAAATATATACAATTAATTCAACATCACATCAATAATACGATTTATATTTATCGATGCGCTTCAAATTTTTGATTTTTCTATGCTATAAACAATTATTTGCGTAAAAAGTAAAAACAAAATAACACAGATAATTATAATCTACGAATATTTTGTTAAAGAAATATTTTTTCGTTTTACACTAGAACTGTATGTTCGATTTTTGTGTCGACTATTTATCATGCGGTAAACTAATATGTTTAATTAGGAAGATTGGTAAAAGTCACCTGAACGTAAGGTAATCTCATTTTAAGTTACAAATGTTACTTACTTAAATTAGTTACTGTCATCTCAAATCGGTTTATTTTGAAAGCTTCTTACTTGTCCTTCTCTTCCGATAGGAATATTAATTTTATGGTTATAGTTGTTGTTTATAAAGTATACCTAATGTGGTAACCCTACCAGCTTCTCCTAAAGCCGACCCTGCTCAATCCTGACAGTGAACAGGCGATTCTGTAGTGCCGCTGGATAGGTTTTACTATGCTAATTAGAACAGATTAATTAACGGCTGCTACAGCCTACCACCTCCTAAACGTGTTTGTGGTGGTCTGGTGATTTGGGAACAAAATATATGGTTTACAAATTGTCGTGGCTTTTGTTATCATCAGGTTAAATAGCCATGTATATTTTACCTAGCGTTTCCCCGCGTTTTGACGCGGCGTTTTGAGTTTGCTCCCTCCCCTCCCATTGCATTGTGACATGTAATAGCCTAAATTATTTCTCGATAAATAAGCTGACCAACACAAAATGTTTTTTTCTTACCGGTCCAGAAATTTCGGAGTTTAGCGCGTTCAAACAATGAAACGATCTTTTCAGATTTATAAACATTATCTATTTTTATAGTGTATTTTGATTTTTTTGAGAATATATCAAATGGCATTGGTAAAGGCACATGCCGGCTACTAGGGCAAAAATGTTTTAGATTTGAGACCTTTCATTCAAAGGGTAGCATAGGGACATACACCAGCGTGATGGGAGAAAACCTTGTAAATATCTTTGTAGACCGTTTGCAACCGTCGCTGGGGACAAGGCGTTGCGGAGGCTTTGCGCTAATTATTTCTGATAAACTATTATTAAGCTATATTTAAGATATTGAATAAATTTTTATGCATTGAAAACTTGTGTGAAAGTACATGCGCTCTTTATTTCTGTAAAGAGTATTTCTGTTAACGTATTACAAACAAATTGATACATCATTCATGATCATTCGTAAGAAGATAAATAGCCCGTCATCGCAGCGGCATAGTTCATTGTTTTAGGCTTTATCCCAAGTTAGGCTTTGCACAAGTTGAGCCTCCTTGAAGAGTTATTCGCGCGACAATGTGCTGCGAACAATAGATTCGGTAATACATGACAGGGGCGTACTCAGGACCTAAAAGTTTTGGCACAAAAAGCAGAGCCATGTCCAAAACAGACAGCTCTATTTTATTTATTTATTTGAAATTTAGTTTAAACTTAGCTCGAATACACAAGTTGGAGTGAACTATAGGTGAAACTTAATGATTGTGCGAATTTTTATTTTTATTTAAAAAAAAGGTTTTAACATGGCACACCCTTGAAAAAACAGCCGTGCTTTCACCTTCTTTTTATTTTTATTTTTATTGCACTGTACTGTGTGTCAGAGGATTCAGCGTTCTTGAGGAAATTACTTTGAGTATCAACTTATTTAGTAAAATACTAGGTCAGTTGAGAAGATGGTCACGCTATCGTAAAGATAGCCCCCTTATTCATAGTAACCGTAAACAGTCTAATAAACCTTTTTAGGGTTCCGTAGCCGAATGGCAAAAAAAATATAGTTTCGTCAAGTCTGTCTGTCTGCCTGTCTGTCTGTCCGTCTGGTCTGTCTGTCTGTCTGTCTGTCTGTCTGTCTGTCTGTCTGTCTCTCCGTCCGTATGCCAGAGCAATTTTATTCTGTAACTATAAGAATTACACTGTTGAAATTTGGAAGGAAGATGTATCCTGTTAACCGCTTACCCGATTCTTATACATAAAATAAAAAATAATGACATTTAAGGGGGAGCTCCCAGGGTAGTACATGAAACTAAAACCAAATTTTTTTTTATCAAAACCCATGCGTCTATGGATAGGTCTTTTAAAATGATATGGAGGTTTCTAAAACCATTTTCTTTTAAAGTCTAACGTTTCATAGCTACATGCTTCCAAAGTGGTAAAATGGGCGTCCCCCCCATCTAACTTCTAAACCAAGCAAGTGTAAATTTTGAGAAAAATATATGATGTAAACCTTAGTACCGTACCTTAGTAAACCGTAAAGTATTCGACTTTTAACGAAAATTGTTTTGGGACGGGATCGAACGAGAAGTTTTTGAGATATAGCACATTTTCAACAACCGCAAACATTACGTTGTATTTCATACAAACACTATGAAAAACAAAGTTGTATTTGCAGTCAACTAAATATTGTGGTATTTTACTAAGTAGATGTTAGTGGATTCCCTAATTCATTTAAAGCTGGCACGGAACCCTCAGTGCGCGAGTCCGACTCGCACTTGGCCGGTTTTTTAACTATTACACTGTTTTGTCTTGTTCTTTCTAGCATTTGGCAGAAAGTGACAAGACAGTGTAATAGCTTCAATAGGTTTATTAGACTGTTTGAGTTATTTTGAATAAGAGGGGGTAGGTATCTTTTGTAGGTGCCTTTTTTGACGTTAATCATATTTTTTTTTGATATTTTTTATGCTGGCAATTTGTATCGTGTAAGCTGGTGATTTGTATACCTAGTTGTGGTCGGTAGCCTCACCATTACTTAACTTCTTGTTTCACAACTTTTTACCCGACTACAGCGAAGCAAAAGGAGGTTTATGATTTTGACATGTATGTATGTGGGTATGGATGTTCATTATGTTTCCTTATAACTACTAATTTATATTATTATTTACTAATATAAATAATTATTTATCATAATTGGAAAAAATGAGGTGTTGCTGAAAGCCTCTTGATCGTCCCCTGGTTACAGGCTACATAAAATAACGTTAAATACTAAATTTACTACAGACTACATCGCCCTCTAGGAGACTTATAGCAAAGAACTAAAAAATATTTTTTTACGGTATCGTGTGTATCAAATGAAAAGTTCTTTTAGCACATTTCAAATCTGTAAACAATATTAGCTGTTGCTCACGGCTTTGCTTGCAATCACCTGATAATTTCAAGAAACTTATAAATGCACTTTAAACTAGCTATAGAGGACACAAATTTACATAACTCCAAAATAAGTAAAATAATGAGAAAATTTATAAAATTAAATCCCGACTTCTAAAACACGCTCGAAAAAGTAAGAAACAAGAAAATAAAGGGAGTCATAAAAGTGGGCTTATGCCACCTACTGACGACCTCCGTGGTCGAGTGGTTGGCCATGCCGGTTTCAAGCTTCGCCATTTTGTGAGGTTCCGGGTTCGATTCCCGGTCGGGTCAATGTAGAGAACGATATTTTCTATATTGTCTCGGGTCTGGGTGTTGTTTGTACCACCGTTGTGTCTGATTTCCATAACACAAGTGCATTGGTTTCTTCCTTTGGGATCAGAGCAATGTATGTGATTGGTGTCCAATATTTATCTATATATATATATAAATGAATTGCTGTTCGTTAGTCTCACTAAAACTTGAGAACGGCTGAACGGATTTATCTTATCTTAGTCTTGAAATGTTCGTAGAGGTCTAGGGAAGGTTTAAAAGGCGAGAAAAAATCGTAAAACGCGCGGACGAAGTCGTGGGGGACCACTAGTTTATTTATAAAAATATATATGTATAAAATTTAATCGAAGTGGTATACGATCACGGCTTTCCTTTAAGACAATTTTCTTGTTTCGTATTTTTTAGAGCTTGTTTTAAGTAGTCGGGTTTTTATTTTCTTAAAATTTTATTTTTGTTTCCTAATAATATCCTTCGACCTTGATACGTCCCTGCGCCTACGTGTTAAGACGGGGGAGTATTGTGTTTTTGAGGGATGTAACGACCTTAAAACACTCCACCCGGCTTCTCAGCGTAGACAAAGGCAAACACTGAAACAGCTTAATACGATGAGATAAACACTTTCTTATAGACTTGTAATATTGTTGGCCCTATAACGGTACTTATCTACGGATATAATGTATTTTAATTTTGAATTACCCCCAATATTGTGACTGACAGAGAGTGCATTTGGTTGCTGTGCAATAAAAATAAAATAAAATACCAAATAAAAATAAATATTCCCATTGGATGTTTAGAGAAGCAATCTCGTAATATTGATAACGTTACGCACGCAGCCTACGCGTTAAAAAGAAAGCACTTGCCAAATTCAACAGGGTTGTCAATGTGTCGGTGGCCGAGTGGTATAGGCATGCGCCCCAGATAGCATAAGACACAGAATTCGATAACAGTTACTTTTTCAAGTGCAATTTATGTTGTTAAGTTTGTATAGTGACAGAAACCATACATACTAGTCAAAACCAAAATAAGGGCCACAGTAAATTTTAAGTTTTGTGAAAAATGTTTTGGGTTCTGGGGCAATGAAATGATTAAATTAAATTGATTGATAAATTATTAATGTTAAAATCATAAAAAATAACTTAGAATTGAAAAATTATGAATATTCAATATGTTTTCGAAAATATGCAATTTTCCTCAGGATGCAAACCATTTTTTTAAAAAAAAAATGGTTTTTTATACATGATTATGGACTTTTTAATATGATTATGGACTTTTTTCAGTATCGCGTGTGTCCCCCCCCTTTTTGGAATACATGATCGAATCCTGGAAGGCGTACTTTCTACCAGATGTCGCACAGTCTCATGTGAAATTTGTTCCCAGCTTGTTTTGAGCACGTTGATGAGCAATTATCACTGGCAATTATCAATTATCATTATGCACGGGTTGATTTGTGTCTCGGACACTTCTTTTTAACTAATCCCACATATGCTCAATGGGATTAAGGTCGGTCTGGACTGTTCGCGGGCCACGGCAAGATCTGCATTCCGAGCTTCTTCCAGATCGTCCTTGGTGGCTCGAGCTGTATAGGTGCGGGCGTTGTCGTGCATCAATTTGGAATCCTGTCCCAAATCTTTGTACAAATGGCAACACATGGGGTCTGATCACCTGCTCAATGTATCGTTGAGCCGTTACCGTGCCTTAATTTAAGATTACGAGCTCAGTTCGGCCCGATAGAGAGATTACAAAGAAATACACAGTTTATATGTGTCAAACCTTCGTCATAAAGTGGGGTAAAGTAAGTGGTTAAAAAACAAAATATAAAAATTCTACCCATTTTTAATTTTATGCAAGTGGTACAGACACCAATTGCTCGTAAAAAAGCAAGAGAACATACTAAGTACAAAAAAGTTTGCCACTTATGATCGCTTCAAAATTATTAATTCGGTCCAGATATAGATATAACCAAGTGGCCCTTATTTTTTTGACTAGTATATTAAAATATAAACTAATTTTATTTATCCTGTAAAGTCAAACTCTAGCTAGGTGTGTATTTGTTAACCTTATCTATCTAAATAAATGTCCACGATAAATCCTACTCATTTCATAACACAATTTGGATGAAAATATTTATTTTCATCTGAAGCCCTGACATTACCAAATAAGATATTACAATCTCGCTTTTTTCATTAAACAGCAGAAGAATCCAACAAATATTTTCATTGTTCGCACTTAATTATTGAAGTGCTTATACAAAAACAAGGGGCAATAAAAAGGCGTTCATTCTCTTTTTTTAGCGTCTGAATTGAAGGAAAATTTATTGCTCCCAGCTTGGAAAGATTAATTTATTGTAATTTATTTTATTTTCCCTCTAAACGAGAACAATTTATATGAAATTTAAGGTCACTACAATCACGGTGTGCTCGATATTTAGGACTTAGATTTAATTAATTAATTTCACTACAGATAAGTTCTATTTTTTATTGAAACGTCTTTTTTAATACCTACAGAGTAGGTACTATCTTTGTAAAGATATTCGTACTTTAACGTTTAAGATCTGATTTTTGAATAGTCAGATAAGAAATATTCGCCGAACAAAGTACAATATGACTAATTTGGTCACCTAATTGTCAGCAATCATACGTAACTATCACTTTTTTTAAAATCTGTCGCTTTATCATTTATCAGCCTGGTAAGTTATATCTGACCATTGAAAAAATCGGACCTAAATAAAAGAAATCAGTCACTAAGTGCATTTACTAGCTTAGCATTAAATTCTAATCACAGTTAAGTTATTAAAAGTTATAATCAAGCATAAACCGCAAATATCTTTATTCGTTTAGCCCCATCAACGGTGTATCAAAGTTGTTTCACCGTCAAACAAGTTTGAAAACTTTCGCACAAATCTGAGAGCGTGTTCGCGTCTCCATTTTAAACTTAATTACGGCTATCAAGAAACTCCTGAGTGGTTCTAACCGTGTCAGCGTACATGTTGGCTCGTCGCCAGCCGCCACTCGAGAACGCCTGATCTGACTGACACTGCAATGCAATAAGGTTGTCATTGCCGTGCGGATTGGAGTTAACAGGCGCTGCGAAGATGAACTGAAAATCACCGCATACGGAACTAGGTTTCCAATTTTTTTGGCCACATAATATTTAATTTTATAAAAGCTAATAGTCTAATTGAAAATCTAAGATAATTATTTTGTGTTTTTCCTATGTCTAACTCTTACAATGATTTTTGAAGATGCGTTTGGTGTATTGGTTCGAGCCCCTGACTATACTAGCCGGCCGCAACGGGTTCGAATCCCGCAAGGGGCAAATGTTTGTGTGATGAGCACGAACACTTGTACCTAAGTCATGGATGTTTATATGTATCTGAGTATTAATAGGAGTCGCCCTTTTCATGATCGTTGTCTGGTATTCGTAACGCAAGGAAGAAAATTCCTTACTTCGGACCACAACAATCGGTGTGACGTCTGGCGCGTTTTTATTTATTTATAATTACGCCATATGGTGTTAAAGTCCACCTTTTGTACAAAATTTTATTATTATGCAATAAAGTATAAATAAATAAATGCATATAAAAGATATTTTAGTACAATTTTTATGTACTTTTTAAGGTTTAATGTGCATAGATTTCCCGGTGTTCCTTTATGCCTCAGAGTCATGGACGATTATAGCAAAATACAGGCAAAGAATGGACGCTTTTGAGATGTGGTGCTGGAGAAGAATGTTTAGAATACCATGGATGGCTAAGATAACTCTGCACTGTGTGCTTTGTGTTACTTTGGCCACATAGGGCAAAGAGAGCCTCATAACCTCGAAAAATAGGGTAGTGGGCAAAATAGAAGGCAAAAGACTTAGAGGCCAATTACCGGGCCGCTGATCTGACTTTATCAAAGAAAGCACGGGGCTCCTGGTAACTGCCGCTCACAAACAAGTAGAAGATAGAGTGGAAACGCCTCGTAAAATCCTCTACCAAGGTTTACCAGAACGGGCACGACGTTCAGAAAAGAAGATACGACTGAGAAGAGATGTGGGGTCTTTGGGGTTGACCTGGACCTGTTGAAAGACCTGGCTGGTGGCTAAGCACGCTGGTTTTAAGGCGTCGCCGCTCCGAGGTCCGAGTTCGATTCCCGGTCGAGTCACTATGGAAATCAAAACTTTCTATATTGTCACGGGTCTGGGTGTTGTGGTACCTACCGTTGTGTCTGATTTCCATAACATAAGTGCATTAGCTACTTACTTTGGGATCAGAGCAATGTATGTGATTGGTGTCCAATAATAATAATAAAAAAAACAACTGCATTCCTTCTAACGGCTAAATTTTGACCCTCAAATACAACATTTTTTTGTAGAATAAATAAATAAAATAAAAATCTTGATTTACAAAATTTTTGCAGAGTCTTCCCGGTAAGTAGTCTCAATGACACTTGTATTGGGAATGGCTCGCAACTTCCCTTACGGTATAGCCACAGATATAGGTAGGTAATAAAGTTAGTTACATTAGTGGATACCGGGACTAAGAGGCGGGTACCGAGAAAAAGTACTAATTATAATTATGGCTAAGTGTGTGTGATACAGATTCAATTCTGTGCTATTAATGAATACGAAAGAAAAACAAAGAAAAAGAAAGACAGACGCGCCACTTGGTATTCAAGTGGAGGGCGTTTAAGGGTATGCTATTATTGTGTATAATTTGACTGATTTTCAACTTCATCATAGGTTAGTGATGATAACCATTGTATTTTGTATAGGACCAACATCGTAATCCCAAAAAATATTTCACTTTTCTATACTAGAGAGCCGATCAGCTGATTCTTGTTTGTATGGAGCAGTCAAAAAAATCTCGGGATTTCGATGTTGGTCCCATACAAAAAGTTGTTGTATTTTAGCAACGGAATCACCACCGAAAAGGAATGCAATTGATTTTGTTAAACCCTGTATACAGATTGATATTCAGTAAACTAGGCAACAAATAACTTTGTAGGTTTTTCTTACATTCCACCTTTTTGGCGAGACGAGCTTCTATCGGGTAATATTCTCGTTACATTTTGCTTACATATTGTTTCCAGGCGATGTTGGCGCCATTTGTAGACAAAAAGAAAATAGAGCATAAAGGCTTGTTGTCTTTGTATTTCTAGGTAGCATTTGTTTGTTTTTATGATATCATCTTAAACCTAAAATATGTTATGTATTCGTCTCGTAACTACAGTAAGTAAATAAGTAAAAATATCATTATTATCAATTAAATTTCGCTAAAAATAAATATACTGACCTCTATAGGTATTGTGATCTTTTTTTATGTTTTTAGAGGATGTACAATTCCTGGTTTTCCTAATATTGACATATTTTTTTTTCTATACATATATTTATTGAATCCTCACACGTAATCCGTAATACTTTGGCCCTTCAGATATAGAAAAGAGAAGATCTGATAGTCGATTTTATCAACCCATAGATTCAAAAACCATAATTCGAAATGTCACCTATTTGTCAGCAATCATTTACGTTAAAGATATTTTATAATCGGTCGTATTATACTTATTTGGTAGGATAAGTCCTATTTGACATTAGTAAAATCAACTCTTAAGTGTCGATTTTACCATTGTCAGATAAGGAATATTCGACGAACACAATACCATACTACGCCTAAATTGAAAAATGTAAATGACATTTTTTAAAATTGATAGCTCTATACTTATTCAGTCGGATTAGTCTCATCTGGCGTTGGTTAAATCGACACTAAGTCAAATGAAAGGGAAAGTGAGAATATTACATAACGACGACCTCCGTGGATAAGCACGCTGGGTTTCAAGGCGTCGCCGTTCCGAGGTCCCGGGTTCGATTCCCGGCCGGGTCAATGTAGAAATCATAATCTTCTATATTATCTCGGGTCTGGATGTTGTAGTACCACCGTTGTGTCTGATTTCCAGAACACAAGTGCATTGGCTAATAAATTTGGGATTAGAGCAACATATGTATGTGATTGGTGTCCAATTAAAAAAAACATAACTAGGTGAGTAAAGTACTTTGGTGTAAGTGTGTTTTATTCGCATTAGCTCGTGTGTAAAATTTTAAAACACCCAACAACCGAAAGGCCTTGTTCTCGTCCCTCGGGAATCTCGCAATCAAAACTTCAGCAATAAGTCACGCAATAATTAAGCGGGAGCGCGTCGACGACCTGTGAAACCAGTTTGAGGTGGTTATAACTGGATTTAGCCGGGTCACGGCGGATACGGCCGGTTTGAACCGGATCCTGCCAGTACTCTAGTTCCGGGCGTGAAACTGAAAGCTCGTGTTTGCGTAAGATTAGATAGCACCAAAAGCTTGCTACTAGTGTCGATTTAATAACACTATTTTTATCACACTTAATCGAATTAGCGAGTAAAATCTTATTAAGGTACTAAAAAAGGTTGTAAATAACTTTCTATGCACAAATACCTCTTCCGTCCAAAGGTTGTCTGGAAGAGATTGCTTATAGCGATAAGACCGCTTAAATGGTACATTTTCTTAAAACGATTTTTTAAATTCAACTTATGTTATGTGCAATGAAGAGTTATCTATCTAATCTATAGCTTCAGAAACATGTTTCCACCTCCTGTCAAAGCAATTAAAAACTGTAGCAGCGTACTCATTCATACGGGTACTTAGTACGTTTTAGAGTGTATTTAAATTCTCAAGGCAAAGAAATGCAGTATACGCTAATAAGTAAGTTTTTTTAAGATTATTATGTAAATTTATTTTTGTAAGAGAAATATATTATTGTAAGCTTTGTGCTAACGTTGAATAAATACGTCATGCGTTTCTCTTTTTACTCTACACACTATTGCAGCAAGCCTAATTATGCTTCTGAATTATGCAAGAGTCGATGTCTTACCGCGCATGGCAGGTTTTACCCGTAAATTCGACACAATACCACGTTAGTGATCGCGGTTTTCCCTGTCACGGCGATAGTTGGGAATGAAAAACTATCGATGGTTTCATCGTCGATAAATATAAACTGAAAAAATATTATAGATAACTTAATTTCGCAGTATAAGCCACCATGCACCGGTTCGGTTGGTTTCAGCGTCATATATCGCCGTTCTTTTATAATCGACCGTCTAAGGCTTTTAAGGCTTCCTAGCACGTTTGCAAAGGTTGTGTGTAAAATGTATGTAGACTGTTGGTATAGGTAAGGTTGACATCATACACCGACTCAAAAATAATTTGTGAATATTTTTAGGGTTCCGTAGCCGAATGGCTAAAAACGGAACCCTTATAGCTATTTTATTCTGTAACTATATGCATCACACTGTTGAAATTTGGTAGGAGTATGTATCCTGTTAACCGCTTTACGATTCTCATACAAAAAATAAAAAAATATGACATTTAAGGGGGGCTCCCATACATAAAACTAAAACCAAAAAAAATTTTTTTAGTCAAACCTATACGTTTGGGGTGTCTATAGATAGGTCTTCTAAAATGACACCGAGGTTAAACCATTTTCTTTTAAAGTCTAACGTTTCATAGCTAGACGCTTCCAAAGTGGTAAAATGGGCGTCCCCCCCCCATCTAACTTCTAAATTAAGAGAGTGTAAATTTTGAAAAAAAAAAATTGTAGATCTTATCAAATACTTTCAAAGAAAATTGGTTCGGACGGAATCGAACCAGAAGTTTTTGAGATATAGCATATTTTCAACAACCGCAAACATAACTTTGTACTTCATACAAACACTATGAAAAACAAAGTTATATTTGCTGTCAACAAAATATTGTAATTTTTCTAAGTAGAAGTAAGTGGATTCCCTAATTCAGTTAAAGTTGGCACGGAACCCTCAGTGCGCGAGTCCGACTCGCACTTGGCCGGTTTTTTAAAAGACAAATGCGTTATTTAAAGCTTTTGAATCAGTTTTATGAAGGCGATTTAATTGTTAAACATATTTTTGTAAAGTGTTATTTATAAAGTAATTTACAATACGAGAAAAAATCGATAGATTTATCGATAACCTAGTAAGTTTACAAGACTGGGCGGAAACTATACCTCCCGTGTTTACGTGTGTTTGTGTACGCGAAGGAAGCAGCGCCCATTTAACTGCTTTGGCCATTCAAAATCAAATCAAAAATCAAAAAAATATTTATTCAATTTAGGACACAATATGCCACTTATGAACGTCAAATGTACAGTGAAAAATAAAATAAAAATAATTGTGCCCTGAAGGGGCCGAATCATGTCTCCTTATCTTTTGGGCCCTACCAGCGCTTCGAGACAGAACACAGACAATTAGGCAAGTGCTGAGAAGAAACGCCGGAACAAACTCAGTCACCACTAGCTGCCGTAAAATCAAAATCATCAAAGGTAAGTACATCAGTCGGTGCAGGCTGGACAGACCACACATTCGTGTCGTTCAGATAGTCTTGAACCTTATAATAGCCTTTAGACATAAGCGTGTTTTTAACGTGTTTCTTAAATTTATCAACCGGCAATTCGACAAGATTGTGTGGTATATTATTAAAGAATTTTATACAATTTCCCATGAACGAATTACTAGTTTTAACTAATCTGAAGTTAGGAACGACAAGCTTGTGTTTATTTCTTGTGTTATATGAGTGAATGTCGCTCTTCTTCATGAAATAATCTAAATTTTTACGGACGTACATTATATTGTCAAAAATGTATTGAGAAGCCACAGTTAATATGTTGATTTTCTTAAAGACCTCTCTCAGGGAGTCACGAGGACTTAGTTTATAAATAGCACGAATGGCTCTTTTCTGCAAAATAAATATGGTATCAATGTCTGCAGCAGAACCCCACAAGAGAAGACCGTAAGACATAATACTGTGGAAGTAACTAAAATACACAAGCCTCGCCGTTTCAACATCAGTCAGATACCTTATTTTTCTAACTGCAAAGGCAGCCGAGCTTAGCCTCCTAGCTAGGGCTTCAATATGAGGTCCCCACTGTAATTTTGAGTCAAGTGTAATGCCCAGAAATACAGTGGAGTCTATTAAAACTAGATTATTACCATTTAGTACAATATTTGGTGTAAGTTGCTTTACATTAGGCAAAGTGAATTTTACACATTTAGTTTTACTAGCATTCAGCAACAAGTTATTGGTGGTGAACCAATTCAATACTTTGGAGAGAGTATTGTTACTTGTTTACAAAATTTTCTTCATGTCTTTTCATTTTAAAAATCAAAGAAGTATCATCAGCAAACAGAACTATCTCACAAAGATTTGTGGAATAAAATGGCAGGTCGTTTACATATATCAGGAAAAGTAAAGGCCCCAATATTGAGCCCTGGGGGACCCCCATTTGAAGAGGGGCTCCGGAAGACATACATTACAATATCTGTTTGGAAGCTCGAGGTTGTACGAATGATATGCGGGATACATTAAAGGTTATTAACGAGTCGGTAACTAGTATTTTTAATCGTCTTCGCCTGCTAAGGAGTCCGTATCGGTTTGGTACACGCACTGAACCCGAGTGAGAGTATTTATTTATTTAAAAATTGGTACACAAACAAATCATTGTCGTTTACAGAGCCTCAAAGCCAAAATAACATTATTTAACATGACGAAGATGCAAAATTTGAGTACACAGTTTCGTCGGAAATGCAGGGATGATATATCTTGAACTTGGAAAGCTTATCAATGTAGTCGTTAAGCGGTCGGCCTATGTTAAACCTGTAACAGATATGTCAGCGTCAATGTAAGAACAGTGGCTTATACTCATTGTAACCTAAACTCTATCGTTTATCATCATCATCATCATCATAATCAGCCAAAGGACGTCCACTGCTGAACATAGGCCTCCCCCACGGCTTTCCACAGCGACCGATCACCAGCGGTCTGCATCCAGTTTGATCCTGCGATCTTTTTAAGGTCGTCTGTCCATCTTGTTGGTGGACGTCCAATCGTTATAAACTGTCCATATTGTTGATTCTATGAAATGTTTTTTGTTCAGTACCTATCTCTATAAAAGGAATCCTTATTTCCCTTGATCACGGCATCATGATTGAACAGCTGGACTGATTTCGCTCATTCTTTTTTTGTTGTGTTTGTTATTGTCAGCAGAAGCTTTTTATGAAGGGAAAAGTAATAGAGCAGGGGGACCGATTTTCATTATATTTACTTTGTAAGATTGGTCACCGTCCAGAGTAAGATAATCATTATTAAACAGAGTTCGCTGGGTCCGCTGGTTAGTAGCTTATAGTTTCATACAATTTCAGCAGTATAATGACTCACATATTTTTTCCCAGACAGCAAATAGTGCACACTCGATCGATTGACACAGTTACTTACCCGTCTGACAGATTACTGACATGATGTAAACCCTCAGCTTCTCGTAATAAGAAACTGTAGACACAGACGGTTTTAATTAAGCCAGGAATATGCCTTGAAATTTTGTTGCCTGACGATACTTCATAGGATACGTAATATAAGACATAATGTTCCTACATATTAAATGTTGATAATTTCTCTTTGATAGAGAGAAGGCTCTATTCATCATTAAGTATAATATGAATATTATAATCGACACTAATATTATAAATATGAAGAGTTTTTTTTGAACGCGGTAATCTTAGGAACAACTGAATCGTTTTGAATTTTTTTTTTGTGTTCGATAGCTTATTAATCGAGGAAGGCTTTAGGTTATTAATAAAACATCACGCTTTGACGGGAGGGGAGGAAGCAAACGAAAGCGCTAGATAAAATAATACAAATATTTACATTATTATAATATTATCAATTGCGAAAACGCAATTCGAACTGCTAATTTGACAGAGCTGCACTGTCAAAGCAACATATGTAGATTTTACTGTTGAGCCATGTTATGCTCATATGTCTCTAGCATTATTACATGTATTAGTTAGAGTGTTTATATTCTACCAAACAAGATCTACAAACCACACTCCACCAATACCAAGCAGAACGTTGGCACCCGTAACAACCTTTTACACCGCCTAACATCTTCCAAGTGGGGAGCATCTCCGCAAGTCTTGCGGACGACTGGATTAGCCCTTTCCTTTTCAGCTAGTGAATACGCCAGCCCAGTCTGGAGCCAATCAGCACATACGCGCCTAGTGATCACAAAAAAAAATAACATATACCGAATCATCACGGGCTGTCTAAAACCAACTCCTGTTGATATACTGTACCCGCTGGCTGGTGTTGCACCCCCGGACGTCCGCAGAGATGTGGCAAGTTCTTTGAAGCGCCTTACAAAGGCGACGGATGCTTGGCACCCCTTGCATTAACACATGACATAAGTCCAGAGGCTAAAGAGTCTGCATAGATTCGTCAAAGAGGTGTCCCCTCTTGATGGCGAAGCTACTCATTCCCGGAGCCTTTGGAAGGAGTAATACACCAACACATCTCCTATTCCGCTATCGGAACAGCTCCCCCCTAGACATAGTCTACCTTGGTAAACTTTGAAGTCCTTAAATAGCCTGCGGACCCAAGTCGGCTGAAGCAAGGAGAACATGTCCAGATGGGGTTATGTTGCGGACGACGCAAGCTTGTGTGGTGTCTCCCCACACATGATGGTACACCTATTGTCTAGCCCTACGTGTTTTTCACCTTCACACGTGCAGACCTGTACAACGCTCTGTCAGTCGCCGAGTACTGGTCCTCAAAAATATAACGCCAGAGTCGACACGAATTGAAGAATATATGAGGTAACATATTTCATAGAACGTATCTTGGCTTAGACCATAAATATAAATTTCAGTAAGTAGGTATATAATGTAATATTTTCCACTCTTCAAGATAAGTAGATATCCCGTATGAGTAGGTACACTCTGTCAGGGTATCTTTTTGTTATAAATCTAGTGAATATCTGTAAGACGATCTCACTTACCGACTAGGGATGGGAGAGTGTTGCACCGAATACCCATAAAATACCGATATCGTTTAAAGTAAATAAATGTTATTTTTTTAGTTTTATGAATCATTTTTTAGGATGCGCATTTATCAAACTTTTGGAACTTTTACCTGCTGGTTTTTAATGGATTATTATAAATCTTTAACCTGTTTTCCATGCGCACTGTGAAAAAAAAAATTTTGAACTGTACTATAGGTGATACTTACTCTTCTATGGTCATGTCATCTTACTGAACTATGAGAGTGAAATAATAGAGAGTACATTTGCATGTTACGCGTATTTATTGTCCTGCGCGCTCCGCAGATTTTTTGCTGCCACCACCACAGAAATCGGTAACTGTGTATTATTAAATCTTTCTTTACCGGTATTACAACTCTTGTACCGGCTTTTTCACCCTTATTACACCCCGACAGAAATCTCATTTCCCGAGGCACACAAAACAAACTGTTGTTATCTCGGAAAGTATTTGTCAATCGAATACGGCCCTGTTTTTCACTACGCACCCGACATATTGGGATTCCTTCTGACAATAAGAATGTACAGCAAATACTCAGCAAGTTTCATGTTCGAGCAAAAGTATTCGATACTTTTTCGGAGAATTCTTGAGATTGAGAACAACGAGAAATGTTCCTTTTGATTTATATATGAATAGCTTTCTGTTTCGTAAACTTGAACTCGTAAAAACAATGGAGATTTTCATTTATTGATTTATACTTTATTGCCCAACAATTTTTTTAAAGGTGGACTTAATGACATATGGCATTCTCTACCAGTCATATCTTTGGGCTAAACAGAAATGATAGCGGGCGGTGCGACAAATATTAAAGAAAATAAGTAACTATTTCGAAAAAAGGTAAATGTAACACATGAAAAATACATAAATAATATTTTTATAAAACAAAAACAAAATGAATACAATTATAATAGATACAATATAAACTAATATATTATTATTACATTCACATAACACAAGCGTTAAATAAACACATGTACCTTTTCTGTGCTAATCTCAAATGCAGTTGATTTCGTTGTGATAAAAATTAAAGAATAATGTAACTTAATTAAGGGGCTACCCGGATTTTTAGTGCGCTCACTAGCGCCACTTTAGTAGAAAAATCATAACTCGTTAAATTAAAGTCCAATAAAAAATCTGGTAGATACGATTGTAGTACAGGTTCTATAGTTTATTTAGTACGTTGAAATTGTTTCTAAAGTAGTTTACTGTAGTTAGAGTTAGAAAAACTGCTAAATATGGCCACTTTTAGCATTTTTGCTAACTGTAACTGCAGATAACTCTGTTTAATTGAACTTAAACATTGTGTCTAAACCACATAATCAGAGCTACAATAGTATCTACCAGATTTTTGATTGGTCTTTTATTTACCGAGTTATGATTTTTCTAGTAAAGTGGCGCTAGTGTGCGCGGTAAAAATCCAGGTAGCGCCTTAAGACTTTAAAGTTAAAACGGTGAAACGTAAAATTTCACTGCTCAGGCTGCGGCCCCAGTGTTAACATTATGTGATTGGTCAACGGGGCGCGGAAACTAATGCATATTTAATTAGTAACAGTGTAAGTAGATTTTACATCACCTTTTGAGGAAATGGTCGTATAAATTATTATGTAATAAGGAACGGAACTCTTGACATAATTCCCTAGAAAACCACCAGGTAGCGCTCGAAAAACGCTGAGACAAAGTTGGTGTTTTCGTGTATTTATTGATTGAGAATATTTTTTAATTAAGCTTAAAAAGAAATAAAAATATTTTTTGAGATTTGTTAAAGTTGCTGCCTAAGTAAAAAATAATATTTGATGCTGAAAATCGGAAAATGAAATTGCCTACGACAAAAACGTTGTTTCAGACTACGATTGCTGGACAAATAATATTAATTGTTATTTCCATTTAAACAGTTATTCTCTCCAAACAACCGTCAACCCCTTAACAATACCGTTACAAATTGAGGGCGAAAAATTCTGGCAACATCGCCGCAGGTGCTAGCTGAGAATTTAGCGATTCCCTATGGAATGAATCGCTTTAATTAAAATATAATCCCATTAAGGAAGGCCTTTGTAGAATCTCCACTCATTTACCTTCGGGCGTTTCGCAGTTTGTCCGTCTTGGTTTGAGCAATGGGTTTTGCGCTTTTGATAGAAAGAAAAAAATATTTTATTTAGTACCAACTCCATTTTAAAAAATATTAAAAAAAAACTTGCTTTTGTTCTAAACCTCATAGTTGAACATGGAGGCATATTTTGTACTTACTTCTTTTGGAAAGTTTCTCCATCGAATAGAAATCATCATCATCAATATCAGCCAAAGGACGTCCACTGCTGAACATAGGCCTCCCCCACTTTTTCACAGCGACTGATCACAGCATCCAGAATGGTCCTGCGATCTTTACATGGTCGTTTGACTATCGGCCTACATCGAATGTAATGAGTAAATTAATAATTTCGAATTCCTATTATAATCGTCAATTATTGCAGCAATAAATAATTTTAAATCATAGGCTCATTAAAAAAAAACTGCAGCCTTTTTTATCGTGTACATAATAAGTTCTGGTCGGTGATATCTGCCAGATACTCTATAATATCATCATCATCATCATCAACTGCTGAATATAAGCCTCCCTCACAGTTTTCCACAGCGACCGATCACAAGCGGTTCGCGCCAGTTAGTTTGATCCTGCGATCCTTACAAGGTCGTTTGTTCATCTTGTCGGTGAATGTCCTACGATACTCTATATAATAAAATCTATTTGTAAATATCCATAGTAGTCCATTGAATGAGTCCCTCCAAGGGGGGTCTAGAGTGCGTGAGTTAGTAACGTAAGATTTTTCTTCGGAAACATGTCAAGAATCCCTAGGTAATAAACATACTGAAACCCCGGGACACTAGGAGGAGCCCCGGAGTGGGGGGAGGGGGGGGGGGGGAAAAGGGTCCATTTTTCATTTTTCGCTTAAATCTCCAAAACGGTACATGTTAGAGAAAAACTTTCAAGAAAAGTTGAAAGGCCATAAAATTATTTACAAGTTGTACCTAGATCATTTTTTTCTATTAGCAGCCGTTTTCGTGCTACATCCCATGAAAGGTGAAAAATTTGAAAACATAAGCCAACTTTAGCATAAGCTTAACGAGGGTGGACCCCTTCCCATGCTACGTGTGAAACTTCATCGAAAAAATCCGAACAACGGATAATGTTGGGACATTGATGTCATATGAGAGGCACTAGAGGAAAAAAAATAAAAAGTTCAAGTATCGTAACTACCCTAATAAAATTCAATTCCTCCTAAACGCCTCCATGGTGGAATCTGGTTTTTTTATCAATGATAGATAATTAAAGGTACAAAAAATGTTTCATTACCGGAGACATAAACATTAATATTATTCATAGGTATGACGAACAACCTTACGAGCGCTCTAATAGACATAATTACCTAGAAATGTTAGCTTCACAGGGTTTTCATCCAGGTCATTCCATTCCAACAAGAGGACCTAGTTGTCTCGATCATTTTATTCTCAAACTCGACCATGCTCGTCAAAACGCCACTATTGCTATACTCGATACCACTATTACTGATCACAGCACTATCTTCTTAAAAATATCTGGCACTAATAAACCTATAACAAATTATAAAACTATAACCAAAATTAATTACGATAAAGCCCTAGATTTTTAAAAACAGTACAATTATCGGAGTTATTAGTATATACTGACCCAAACGATATAACTTGAACTTTTAATTAAAAAACTACAACAAAGCTTAGACATTAATACAACTACTCATTTTATCTCAGCTAACAAAAGGATCTTAAAACCTTGGGTTACTCCTGGTATGCTACGCTGCATCAGGAACCGAAATAATATGCAAAGAAATCTTAAACTTGACCCATATAATAACACTCTAAAAATAACATATAAAAGGTACCGCAACTATTGCAATTGTACTCTCAAAAGCTTAAAAGAAACTATGAACGCGAACAGCTCACTAAAGCTCAAAATAATCCCAAAAAGCTATGGAATACTTTAAACGGAATAACTCAACATAAGTCCCCCAAAACCCAAAACCAGGAATTACTCCATACAACTGCATGTCCACAGGCATCGATAGATATGACTAACACATACTTCGCGAATATTGGAAAAAAACTGGCAGCAAAAATTACCACATTAAATTCACGCCCAGTAAATTGTAGCGCAAGCGTAAATCAAGTTTCATCTTTTGTCCTATACGACACTGACTGTGTAGAAATATGTGACATAGTAAATTCCTTAAAACTAAGTAGTTCTCCGGGATGGGATAATATCCCAACTTCTTTTCTAAGGTTCGCTCTTAGTGATGTAGCGCCAATTATCTCCCATTTGGCTAACTTGTGTTTCGAACAAGGTATCTTTCCAACCGTACTCAAGCAGGCTTTAATAACACCAATACATAAGGATGGCAGCAATGTGACCCTTGTAACTACGCTCCGATTTCTGTGCTTTCATCTTTATCTAAGATTCTTGAAAAATTAATTAATATTAGGCTCACAAAATTCTTAAAAAAATATAGCATCATAGCAAAAAATCAATTTGGCTTTCAAAGTGGCTTGTCAACTGAAAATGCAGTACAGGCTCTTACAACTCTAGTAGCATAAGAAGTGGATGCGGGAAACAAATGTCTGGGAGTATTGCTCGATCTAAAGAAGGCGTTCGACACAGTTTCGGTACCCATTCTGCTTAATAGACTAGAGGAAGTAGGGATGAGAGGTATTCCTCTCAAATTATTCAAAGACTACCTTACTAACCGTAAACAGCGTGTTCGAATAGGAAACTACACCAGCCAAGAAGCTACTTTAACTTTCGGTGTCCCACAGGGGAGCGTACTGGGACCAACGCTTTTCTTGGTGTACATAAATAATCTTTGTCGTTTAAAACTAACCAATGGTACTGTATTTTCTTACGCAGATGATACAGCTATCGTGTTTTACGGCAAATCCTGGTGTGAAGTAAAAAAATCTGCAGAAGGAGCTCTAGCAATGATAGCATCCTGGTATGATACAAGCCTACTTACCTTGAATGCAGCCAAAACACAATATATTTGTTTCAGTAAAAATATCACAACTCAACCCCCCTCAAACTTTGATATAAAAATTCACAAGTGTGGTGATCCTTCTAACACCGACTGTTCATGTACTAGAATTAAGAAAGTTGCTTTTTCTAAATATTTAGGGGTTCTCGTTGATCAGCGCCTTTCTTTGCACTTACACATTGAATTGACCATGAAAAGAATGCGAAAGATGATATGGACTTTCAAAACTTTACGTCACATTGCGAGTAAAAATTACTTACTCAAATATATGTTCAAAATTCAAAATTCAAATTCAAAATTTCTTTATTAAGTCTTACAGCATCGATATTACAGGATTATGGGAACCCCTTTTAAGCTAAACGCTTGTGTTAGGGGAGCCCGCTCTTTAACAGTCTAAGGTGAGTACTTAATTACTAATTTGTTTTAATAACATTTTAAAAGATCAATTAACAGATTGTGTGTGTGTGTGTGTGTGTGTGTGTGTGTGTGTGTGTGTGTGTGTGTGTGTGTGTGAGAGTGTGTGTGTGCGTGTGAGTGCGCGTGTGCGTGCGTGCGAGCTTGTCTTTGAGTGTGTGTCTGTGTGCGCGTGCGTGTGTGTATGAGTGCTTGTGTGAGTATCTATGTGTGCCAAATCGTGCCGTTTAACTATTTACCATTAAACATTAATACTTCTTCCGTTTCATCATAAGAGAGTGTTAATAACCAACTTGTAACAGCTTTTTTGCATTCATAATAGGTCATGTTATAGATGTTTAAGATTTTATTTATTTTATTATATAATTTTACTGACTGCGCGGAATATTGTTTACGAGCAAATGCAGTTCTCACTTTTTTTTGCGGTATAACAGTAAAACGTTTACGTTTTTTACGAATGTTGGGGTCTACTGGAGTGTGTTTATGAATATTTAAAATACATTGCAATATGTAAAGTTGTCGAACTGTTAAAACCTCGGTATCATTATGTAATAGGTTCGTTCGTTCGTTGTATAGCCGTCCCTTTTTTAAAATCACTTTTAATATAGATCTCTGCGCCCTTTCAATACTGGTGAATTTAGTTTTAAAGGTACCACCCCATATGGTAATGCAGTACAATAATATAGACTGGACTAAAGTTTTATAAATATATGTTAGAAGTTGTTTGTCTGAAATATTTCTAAGATATCTGAATAACCAAATGAGTTTCCTAGAACGAGCTGCCACCGCTTCAAGTTGTGCGTACCAATTTAAATTTTGATCGATTATAATTCCCAAATATTTTGTAGATTTGACTTTTTCTATAATCGGACAGTCACAGGTTGCAATATTATCGAATTTACACACATGTGGAGTCAAAGTGAAATTATGTTCCGGTTGAGTAGAGTTGTTAATGCTAAAAGTGATGTAATTAGTTTTTTTGGTATTTAAGGTTAGTGAGTTTAGTTTTAACCACTTGACGACCTTTTGTAAACCAAGATCAGCAATTGTGAATACATCTCGCCAGTCCTTGCCGTGGAAAAGAAGGGCGGTGTCATCTGCATACGAAAAAACGCGACCCTGTCTCAGTTGAAGGTTGGTCAGGTCGTTAATATAAATAATGAAAAGTGTAGGCTCAAGTACACTTCCCCGGGGGACACCATAGCCATGGGCTGACAAAAATGAGCTAAAAGTGTTGGTCGACAACTTTACCTTTTGCTTGCGGCCGTTGAGGTAATCAGTGAGTAGTTTTAAAAGGATCCTCTTATCCCAATTGTCTCAAGCTTACGAATTAGAATAGGTACAGATATGGTATCAAACGCATTTTTTAGGTCCAAAAATACACACAGCGACTTTTTGCCTTCGTCGAGGTTACGTGTAATATTTTTAGTTAGGTCTAAAATAGCGTCTTCTGTACTTTTACCTTGACGAAAGCCATATTGGGCGTTTGATAGTATCTTGTAAGTATCCAGAAAGCTTAATAGTCGTTTGTTAATTAGTTTTTCAGGATTTTTGATATAACTGTTAGAACGGAAATAGGACGATAGTTACAGATGTCTGTTTTATCCCCAGACTTAAAGATTGGGTGTATTATAGCCTGCTTTAATAAACAGGGAAATATTCCCTTTTCAAAACAAAGACACGCAAGGTGAGTGAATAGAGGGACCAGCTCGTTTGCTGCTAGCTTTATGAATTTAGTGGGAATATCGTCACATCCCGCAGCAGACTCCGGCTTAAAACTTTTAATTATTGTATTTATTTCCGTGTGGTCAGGTTCAACGATACCTATTGAGTTAACTTGATTAGAAAGTGAATTGATGTATTCATGAACGAGGGCTGGGTCAATTTCTATCTCATCAGCCAAATTTTTGCCTACGTTGTTAAAGTAGTTGTTAATAAACTCCGCTGATTCATTAGGATTAGTTTTAATGTTTGTAAGCTCAGAATTAAGTGATTTTTGTTTATCTAAATTGGTAATTTGTTTAATTGCTTTCCAAAGTGTTTTGTTGCTTTTTTTAGATTGTTCCAGAAGTTCTTTTTCATATTTAAATTTAGCTTGTTTTATTATAGTATTGCAGTAATTCCTATATCGGCGATAAGTAATTTTAAGAATGTCATTAGTTTCGTCTAGTCTAAGTTTTTTTTGTAAAGCATTTCGGTTTCTTATACATTTCAGAATACCCGGTGTGATCCACGGCTTTATTATTCTTTTATTGTTAGGAATTTTGATTGTTTTGGTGTTTTGTTTAAGAGACTCTGTAATTATATTAATATTTTTTCTGTTAAGATATTTGGATCTGATATATTTAGAAGTTTAGCGCTATTATTTAACGATGATAAAGATTTAAGTGCATCATCAAAATTTGTAATAGTTTTAAATTTAGGGGTTTTAGAGGATTTTGCTTGACTGTATATGAATATGCTTGCCATTTTGTGATCTGTTGTTGTAGTGTTTAATACAGCAATTACGGCCTTGAAATTAATAGGATTCAAATTAATGATAACGTGATCAAGACAGCTGTTAATTCTAGTATCGAAGTGATGACCTGGTAGTAAGTTGTTTGAAGCTAACATATCTAGATAAGCAATTGTATCGCTATCGGAATACCCATCAATGATATTTATGTTCATATCTCCTGTAATTAAAATATTTTTATTTTTCATTGGACTTATCTTTAGGTATTGATCTAATGAATCAATGAATTTTTTGGGGTTCCTTTCAGAGGGGGGGCGATAAATACAAATAATGAGATACATCGAGGTAGAGATTTCCAAACAAGAAGCTCCAGATAGAGTGATTTCTCTTACACTGTGTTTTATTGTGTTTTTGACAAAGACTACCACTCCATCATTTTGATTTCTTTTTGTTAGGGTATTGTGTAAAATGTAATTAGGCTTACGGGGGAGGGGTCTTTCATAATTTATTCTACATTCCGTTAATACAATGATGTCAGTTTCTATATCAAGTAACATAAGGTTAGCTTCCAGATCATCAGTATTTTCGCTTTTGTGGATACTTCTGATATTTTGGGGTCTACCTTGTTTCGCAGAATTTTTATTGTCATAATTTTATTTGGCATATCATCAAATTGCATAATCTTCCTTTCGCAGAACATCAATTAGCATTCACTCATTTATCAGACGTTCAAAACGCATAATCGTGTAATCTAGAATCATCTTTAGGCAGAAATTTAATATCCATAATAGTCTTAAAGCAGAATCATCATAACGCAGAAAGTTCACAGATAGAATCGTCTTGTGGCATACAATTCGTATATATAGTCATTAATAAGCAGAATCATCCTATCGCAGAAAGTTCACAGTCCGAATCGTCTTTTGGCATATTTTTCATATTTAATATTCTCCTATAAACGTTAATTTCTCTGTGTATCCCAAGTAGTTCTATCTCAGCAATACTAACATACAACATGCATGGCAAATCAAACATGCAGCATGCAAGCAAGCATTCAGCATGCAAGCAAGCAAGCAAAGCATGCAGCAAGCAAGCAAGCATGCAGCAAGCAAGCAGGCAAGCATGCAGCATGAAAGCAAGCATGCAAGCAAGCAACAGCTTGCATGCAGCATGCAACATGCATGGTTTCTGTCACGGCTCCGGCGCTGCGGGGCTCCGGCAGTCCCACGCGAGCTTATCGTCGCAGATGGTTTTCGCTCACCACCGCAGCTTCGGCTTGCTGGCCGGCTTCGCCGGCCAGCCTCAGCCGCGGCGGCGAGCTTTCAAACCACCTGCTCCTCAGCTCGCGGGCTGCCTCACCCTCCGCGCCTACGCGATTTTGAATTACACTCTAGGGGTGGGGCAAACAAGACTGCGTGGAGTCGGTTTTGCACCGATTCGTTTCTGTCACTAACTTTTGTGCCACAACTTAATGACTTTTAATTCAATTTTAGGGTAAAATACTATTTAAAAGAAATAGCAATATGCGCAGTGAAATTATTCTAAACGAAATTCTGCTTTCTTCATAGTATGCCTAGTCAAATTATGCCAAATAAACATCGTACTTACTAAACATTATGCTTAGCGAAAGTATGCAAAGTAAAATTTTGCCAAAGGTAATTATGCCTTATAAATTTCTGCTATCTTAAAAGTATGCCATTGTAAATTCGGGCATATAAATATTCGACCAAACAATAATTATGCTAAAAGAAAATTCTGCCTGAATAATATTCGACTAAAGAAAATTATGCAAGTGTGTTATGCCAAGTGACTTTCGGACCAAAAAGATTCTGCCAGATAGAGGGAACCCGATATTTTGAGTTACAACCGATAAATAGGGGCTATGTCGCGGAAGATGCTTGTTGAGCTCCTCTATATCACAATTTATAGATCGAAAATTATTAACTGTGTCTATTTCTTGTAATAGCTCAATGTTGCTAGCCATTTGGTGTCAAAGAAAATCTGCAGTGGTATTGAATCTGGGTAATGTTTGAGTAAATAACTTTTATCAAGGTGAGTAGGCTATGAATGCACAAATATTTATCTAATGTGGAATGTGTAGTTGTGTAGTGTATTAGTATTTTGTGTTTCTAAGGTGGGTATGTTAGTGTATAGTATAAATAATAAACTATATATTAAGTATATGGGCACACAGTTAATAGAGTATGGCACAGCATATGTTGCACTGGCTCAGTCCATACTACTATATTGTATATCAGTATGGGGCTCAGCTGCTAAAACAGCTTTACTATGGCTGGAACGAGCCCAAAGGCTGCTAATAAAAGTTATGTTTCTAAAACCATATAGATACCCCACTGAAAATCTTATCACGAAGCTTATCTTCTGTCAGTTAGAAAACTATACATATTAGACATTGTTCTTAAAATGCACAAATCCCTCCCCTTTGATGCTAAATTACTAACCAGGAGAAGGAAAAATAAGGTTGCCTCGCTACCCACCGTAAAATCTGACTTTGCAAGACGTCAATACTATACGCAGTCAGCCGCAATTTATAATAAAATAAATAAATACCTTAACATATACCCCCTTAATAAAAACAAATGTAAAAACACGGTCTTGGAATCGTTAAAATCTTTGAGTTACATGGAGACTGAATTGTTGCTTAAAAACTAACATATCATTATTATTTTTATCTTTTTATGTACCTGTAAGTTATTCATTGGTCTTTACCAAAATGAAGGTGAGTTAGGGTTGCAACACATATACGCGCAGGCACGCACACACACACACACACACACACACACACCACAGGTGAGCAGTAAGAAAAATAAAATAAAATTAAATACATTTCATAAATTATATTTCTTGCTTGTTTAGAGTTTAACTAAAGTAATTTAGTATGTTATGAACATGATTGTTAAAAGAGCGGTTTTTCCTACCACAGGCGATATATTGCCTAAAAGGAAGTTCCCACAACTAATGCTTATATTAGACTAAGTTACAGAAATAAAATATTTGTATTTGTATTTTGTATAGACCTAATTATGAGCAATCTGTCGGTACTGGTCACAAGTTGCACTTTTGAGCTTTTTGGAAGAAAAAAATAAAAAAGATCAAGTTCAGTTACTCAAACTACCCTAATATAGTATTTGACAATTGATTCCTCCTAAAGGCTTCCATGGAGGAATGTGTTTTTTTAACCAATTTTAGACCTAATTAAGAGCAATCTATCAGTACCGGTCACAAGTTGCACTTTTGAGCTTTTTGGAAGAAAAAAATAAAAAGGTCAAGTTGCGTAACTACCCTAATATAATATTTTGACAATCAATTCCTCCTAAAGGCTTCCATGGAGGAATGTGATTTTTTTACCAATGATAGACCTAATTAAGAGCAATCTATCAGTACCGATGAC
>CAWUPE010000510.1:0-2500 GCA_963924145.1 Pyrausta purpuralis
TTAGATTAGGTTAGGTTTGATATGATTTTGTTAAGTTCAGAAGAAACATTCCAGAAATAATCCAAAATCTAGAAAAAAACACCCCTAGGTAACCGAAGGTTAGGTTACGGTTAGATTAGGTTTGATTTTGTTAGGGTCCGAAGAAAAATTCCAGAAAGATTTCAAAAACTAACAAAAAAATCCATTTGGGTAACCCACGGTTAGGTTAGATGAGGTTAGGTTTGATTTTGTTAGGCTCCGAAGAAACATTCCAGAAAGATTTCAAAAACTAACAAAAAAAAACATTTAGGTAACCCACGGTTCGGTTACATTTACAAACTAATAATTACAATAGTTTAAAAAACTATCATGTTTATCGTATCAAATTCAGCAAACCCTTTCATTTAATACCCATATCATGGGGGTGCATTTCAAATAGCCAAATCGATATCTTTAATGTCCGCCATGTTGGATTTAAGTCACGTGACTATTTTTGTCGTATTCCTGAGAGCAAACCCTTTCATTTGATACTCATATAATGGGTTTTTACCCATTTCCAATAGCCTGTTTGGCATCTTGGGGAAGCCGCCATATTGGTTTTGTAATGACGTTTCTTAGCTTGTCATGTATTGTCATCAAAAGTCAGAGCGTGTGCAAAATTTCATCCTAATCGAAGACCGGAAAGTGGGTCAAATAACGATTCCAAGTTTTTCTTACACATACATAGTTACAAGTGAAGCTAATAATATAAGCGTGTTAAACAATAAATAAAATATTGGGAGATCAAGTCCAACAAACTTATTAAGAGTAACGTACAAATTGAATATATATATATATATATATATATATATATATATATATACTACAGTACATACTACAGTACATACTACAGTACATACTACAGTACAAAACAAAATTTGAACCCAAAGGAAATCAAACAATATGAAACAGTCCATAACAACTACTTGACTAAAATAACAAACCAACCGGACAAACTTTATACCCCCTATTACATGTATTTAAGTGTTTATGTTTGTTAAAATACCTACAAACAGTTAAAACAAATATTGTGTTTGTATCGATTTGATACCGTTGCTCTGCATTCATCGAGCAGTGTATGTATGAGACGGATAACCAAAACCTGAATATTAATAATTTTATCGGATAAAATTATCCCAATATACTTATTATTATTATTATTGTATTGCATTGCATTTCATTAATAAGTACCTCCTATCTACATACATTATGTACCTAATTTATGTTTATTCAATCCGAGGAAATTTTTACACTAACCAACCAACCAACCAAGGAATTTTCAAAAAGAAAAAGGCACATTCAAATTTCTTTAAAACCACTAAATCACACCTCGCCCGCCGTGTACCGTGTACCCCACCCTCCCAGCCCTTCCCCGTGTGGCCATCGTATAAGGGGATATGAAAAAAATATTATGTAATAGTCTATTAATATGGACGCGCCATATATCCACCACATAATAGGTGGGTGGGTGGGTCAGTTAGCAGGGGCGTGGCATTCCATATAGGCAGTAAAAAAGTGCCTACCTCGTCATTATAATGCCAAATCAATATTACAATATATCTCTATAAACTAAGCTAGAAATTTAAAGCATTTTTATTATCAACTTACATACATTAAGTATTAACGCGCTCAACTAATAAACGAAAATATTAAAAACACTATTGCAATTGCGCCTCATACCTACAATGTCAGTGAAGATATAAACCAGAAAAAATTGAAAATGACGCCCTGTTCATACAAATCGAAAGGTGACAGGACTGACAGGTGATATTCGCATCATATACCCATAAAGTAGGCATACATACATACATACATACATACATACATACATACATACATACTATCAATACTTAAGATTTATTTTGAATTAAGATAGAAACATGGTTATAAATTGATAAATCATGATTTTATTTTAGCTTGGTTATTTATTATATTGACAAACTTTCAGATGTTACTCGTCCACCCTAGTATATTATACTAGTCTAGTAGGCGCGTCGTTGCTATTTCCTGCGCTTTTTACCTATTTAATAAACTAAAATAAATCTTAAACTAATATTATTATGAATGCTGGAAATTCCGTCATTTTATTTTATAATACTTTTAAAATTGTAAGTAGGTCAAGAGAGCTTAAAATTTGGTTTCAAAGTACAGCAAACATTCCTTGAAAAGTTTGCGGCAGCCATTTTTTTTTTTCTTCTATGGAGTTCTTGTTTTGCTTTTCGCTACCTTCCCGCTAGTGTTAGAAATGTAAAAATTTCAAGTAAACATTTGTATTTTGATTGAATGAAAGTGTTTTATGGGTTTGTTTTGCATTGGAAACTATACTGAAATTGCAGTGTTCCTTTCAGTGCTCCATAAAAGTTATGTCGTGTGTGATGTGTGAAGATTCGTTTTGTTTTAAAAGTTTTAACTGTGCGCTGATCCCCTAACTAGCCACTATATGGGTATCAGTTAAATGGCATGTCATTGTAAATTCATCCAT
>CAWUPE010000510.1:7500-20000 GCA_963924145.1 Pyrausta purpuralis
CACGCACGCCGCGGAATGACGATGAATCTCTCCGTTCGTTCATTCGAGTTTCGCAGGTTTACCCCTGAACGGTTTCACGTACTCTTGAACTCTCTCTTCAAAGTTCTTTTCAACTTTCCCTCACGGTACTTGTTCGCTATCGGTCTCGCGGTAATATTTAGCCTTAGATGGAGTTTACCACCCACTTAGGGCTGCACTCTCAAGCAACCCGACTCTGAGGAGAGTCCCTCTCGCCGCCGCCCTCCGTCACTACGGGCCTGGCACCCTCTACGGGAAAACGGCCCCGTTCAAGACGAACTTGGACGGGAGACGCGACGACGAGAAAGCGGAACCTCCCGAACACCACATCTCCCGCGATCTGAAAAACCGCGGGATTCAGTGCTGGGCTATTTTCCTGTTCGCTCGCCGCTACTAAGGAAATCCTAGTTAGTTTCTTTTCCTCCGCTTACTAATATGCTTAAATTCGGCGGGTGATCCTCCCTGATCTGAGGCCAACGATAAAATGGGAGGCAGACACGATATCCGTCGACGCACACGACGACGCCGACGATCGCGAGTGTTGAACACACACACGATGACGACGGCGTCGATGCGCGCCTCTTCGGACGTCGAGTCCGCCTACAGGGTTCACGAAAACAAACGCATCGATCGTCGTGTATTTTTATAAGCAAAACACCGAGGAGCGCTCTCTTACAATTGGTATATCGAAGAGTCGCGCCCAAGGATTACGAATAAAACGAGCGAACGACAATTGTTTTCAAAAATATATATTTAAACGGACCTAACGCATACGCATACAAGATGACACACGCGTTAAGAACCGTCATATGCACGTGGTGTGTGTGTATGTATGACACATACACAAAAACACGCGCAGTGTGGTTATTGTATTTATGCAGCCGGCCCTCAGACAGGAGTGGTCCTGGATGTGTCTCCACGGACCGCAATGTGCGTTCGAAATGTCGATGTTCAAATGTGTCCTGCAGTTCACACTATGACGCGCAGTTAACTGCGTTCTTCATCGACCCGCGAGCCAAGTGATCCACCGTCCAGGGTAATGGTTTAGTGGTTATTTTTGTGGTGTAAACAACGTATAAAATAATATAAAATTTGTTTTTGTAACTGAATAAAGACGATCGCACGCATGCGCGCACACAATCGTCAAATCCAACCGCATTGTTTTTTTGTTTTTTTTTTCGAACATACCGTCTACGACTAAGATCGCGGATTTCGATCTATCCGAGTCGATATGACGGTACGACGACGCCCTCTCTATCGAGAGGGTGTATATTTTTGTGTCTGGATGAACATTTTATGTATACAACTGTACGCGTGTTACGTGTACGTTGTAAACACGTTAATGATCCTTCCGCAGGTTCCCCTACGGAAACCTTGTTACGACTTTTACTTCCTCTAAATGATCAAGTTCGGTCAACTTCCCAACAACGCCGACGGCCGTGAAGCCACCGCGTGTCGGTCCGAAGACCTCACTAAATCATTCAATCGGTAGTAGCGACGGGCGGTGTGTACAAAGGGCAGGGACGTAATCAACGCGAGCTTATGACTCGCGCTTACTAGGAATTCCTCGTTTATGGGGGATAATTGCAAACCCCAATCCCCAGCACGAAGGAGTTTCAACGGGTTGCCCGGGCCTCTAGGCCTGGGAGAACATGCTGATTCCTTCAGTGTAGCGCGCGTGCGGCCCAGGACATCTAAGGGCATCACAGACCTGTTATTGCTCAATCTCGTGCGGCTCGAAGCCGCCGGTCCCTCTAAGAAGAATTTTAATACGTCGCCAGTGAGTTGCGTGACAGAGCCACGCGCACCTAAATGGCGACGCCTATTTAGCAGGCTAGAGTCTCGTTCGTTACCGGAATTAACCAGACAAATCGCTCCACCAACTAAGAACGGCCATGCACCACCACCCACCGAATCAAGAAAGAGCTGTTAATCTGTCAATCCTTCCGGTGTCCGGGCCTGGTGAGATTTCCCGTGTTGAGTCAAATTAAGCCGCAGGCTCCACTCCTGGTGGTGCCCTTCCGTCAATTCCTTTAAGTTTCAGCTTTGCAACCATACTCCCCCCGGAGTCCAAAATCTTTGGTTTCCCGAAAGCTGCCCGCCGAGCCATTGTAATAACGTCGGCGGATCGCTAGATGACATATTTACGGTTAGAACTAGGGCGGTATCTAATCGCCTTCGAACCTCTAACTTTCGTTCTTGATTGATGAAAACACCTTTGGCAAATGCTTTCGCTGATGTTCGTCTTGCGACGATCCAAGAATTTCACCTCTAACGTCGCAATACGAATGCCCCCAGTTATCCCTATTAATCATTACCTCGGAGTTCTGAAAACCAACAAAATAGAACCGAGATCATATTCTATTATTCCATGCACGAAATATTCAAGCAGCATTTTGAGCCCGCTTTGAGCACTCTAATTTGTTCAAAGTAAAGTTGTCGGCCCATCTCGACACTCAATGAAGAGCACCGCGATAGGATTTTGATATTGAACCGACGTTTGACCGTCGGCTCACCGACGATATGCTCCGCAAACGTGTCAGTATCACCGCGGATGCGGTGCACCGACAGCGCGGCGCACAAATGCAACTACGAGCTTTTTAACCGCAACAATTTTAGTATACGCTATTGGAGCTGGAATTACCGCGGCTGCTGGCACCAGACTTGCCCTCCAATTGTTCCTCGTTAAAATATTTAAAGTGTACTCATTCCGATTACGAGGCCTCGTAAGAGTCCCGTATCGTTATTTTTCGTCACTACCTCCCCGTGCCGGGAGTGGGTAATTTGCGCGCCTGCTGCCTTCCTTGGATGTGGTAGCCGTTTCTCAGGCTCCCTCTCCGGAATCGAACCCTGATTCCCCGTTACCCGTGACAACCATGGTAGTCGCAGAAACTACCATCGAAAGTTGATAAGGCAGACATTTGAAAGATGCGTCGCCGGTACTGGACCGTGCGATCGGCAAAAGTTATCCAGATTCATCAAAATTAACGACTTCGAACGCGAGGCCCTCCGTCGATTGGTTTTGATCTAATAAAAGCACTCATCCCATCACTGGTCAGAGTTCTGATTGCATGTATTAGCTCTAGAATTACCACAGTTATCCAAGTAACTGAGTAAGATCTAAGGAACCAAAACTGATATATTGAGCCATTCGCGGTATCGCCTTAATACGGCTTGCACTGAGACATGCATGGCTTAATCTTTGAGACAAGCATATAACTACTGGCAGGATCAACCAGGGAGCTTACACATGATAAAAGTAGAAAAAAAAAACACGCGACGCGTGTTCATCTCTCTACTCTGTTCTGTGTCTTGCGCCCGATTCGACGTTTTACCGTCGGATATCGAGGCGTGACTATATTGGTCATAATATATCGGTGTGTCGCACGCTGTACGCGATCTGTGTCGTCTCCGATCAGATCGCGAACAAGGGCACTTAGCGCTCCAAATGAAGGAGGCGCCCACACTGAAGGTTCGCACAGATCACTTTTCACTTTTATGTAAAAAAACTCTTCCAACTGACGTTTTGTACACATTAGCGACAAACAGCCCGGAGCAAGAGAGATCCCGAACCAGACCAGAAAAATATGTATGACGCTCCTCCGTCAGTGTTGTTGAAAATTGACGAGGACGCATAACCGTCCATCGGCGCTTTTCAGACACAACACTGATAGAATTGCATCGGACCAAAGTGTTACACACATACGCATGGAACACAATATAGGCCTTGAGTGAGACCGTTTCTACGAAATCCATATATACAATAACGGATCCGTCGATCTACAAAGTTTAACAATGCCAGCGCCGCCGCGACTCTACCGCGCTCACACGCACATTTTACTTTCGAGAGACTATTAAAATATAAATATTTTACAAGTCCCCAAAACAAGTGGTGCGACACGCCCGAAGAGACGACGATGCCAGCTAGAGTACTCAACGAACGGCGGTTAAACGGAAGGGCGCGCGCGCATCTGCGCGCGCGCGAACACGCGCCTTCCCGCCGCTCTTTGCCTTTCCTCCGAACGACACTTCGCTGTCGTGCGCACGCGCAATGCGCGCCCACAGCGCCGCGGAGTGTGTTTTTGCACGCCCCTCTCGCCACGGATTGATACTAACAAACGCGTTGCTGCGCTCTTCGTTTCAATTCTGTCACGAGTGGACAAGCGACCGACTCCAATGTCGAAAAATTCTGAACGCGCAATATCGTGCGCGCGACGCGGCGGGTGTAAAATAAGTTATTTTTTGGAATGGGAAAAAAAACCGATGGTTAGGTTAGGTTAGGTTATGTTAGGTTAGAGAGATACCAAAAACTAAAAAAAAAAACCTTATGTTAGGTTAGATGAGGTTAGGTTTGATTTTGTTAGGTTCCGAAGAAAGATTCCAGAAAGATTTCAAAAACTAACAAAAAAATCCATTTAGGTATCCCACGGTTAGGTTAGATTAGGTTAGGTTTGATTTTGTTAGGTTCAGAAGGAACATTCCAGAAATAATCCAAAATCTTAAAAAAAAACACCCTTAGGTAACCGAAGGTTAGGTTAGATTAGGTTAGGTTTGATTTTGTTAGGTTCAGAAGAAACATTCCAGAAATAATTCAAAATCTTAAAAAAAAACACCCTTAGGTAACCGAAGGTTAGGTTAGATTTTAGGTTAGGTTTCATTTTGTTAGGTTCAGATGAAAGATTCCAGAAAGATTTCAAAAACTAACAAAAAAATCCATTTAGGTATCCCACGGTTAGGTTAGATTAGGTTAGGTTTGATTTTGTTAGGTTCAGAAGGAACATTCCAGAAATAATCCAAAATCTTAAAAAAAAACACCCTTAGGTAACCGAAGGTAAGGTTAGGTTAGATTAGGTTAGGTTTGATTTTGTTAGGTTCAGAAGAAACATTCCAGAAATAATCCAAAATCTTAAAAAAAAACACCCTTAGGTAACCGAAGGTTAGGTTAGATTTTAGGTTAGGTTTCATTTTGTTAGGTTCAGATGAAAGATTCCAGAAAGATTTCAAAAACTAACAAAAAAATCCATTTAGGTATCCCACGGTTAGGTTAGATTAGGTTAGGTTTGATTTTGTTAGGTTCAGAAGGAACATTCCAGAAATAATCCAAAATCTTAAAAAAAAACACCCTTAGGTAACCGAAGGTTAGGTTAGATTAGGTTAGGTTTGATTTTGTTAGGTTCAGAAGAAACATTCCAGAAATAATTCAAAATCTTAAAAAAAAACACCCTTAGGTAACCGAAGGTTAGGTTAGATTTTAGGTTAGGTTTCATTTTGTTAGGTTCAGATGAAAGATTCCAGAAAGATTTCAAAAACTAACAAAAAAATCCATTTAGGTATCCCACGGTTAGGTTAGATTAGGTTAGGTTTGATTTTGTTAGGTTCAGAAGGAACATTCCAGAAATAATCCAAAATCTTAAAAAAAAACACCCTTAGGTAACCGAAGGTAAGGTTAGGTTAGATTAGGTTAGGTTTGATTTTGTTAGGTTCAGAAGAAACATTCCAGAAATAATCCAAAATCTTAAAAAAAAACACCCTTAGGTAACCGAAGGTTAGGTTAGATTTTAGGTTAGGTTTCATTTTGTTAGGTTCAGATGAAAGATTCCAGAAAGATTTCAAAAACTAACAAAAAAATCCATTTAGGTATCCCACGGTTAGGTTAGATTAGGTTAGGTTTGATTTTGTTAGGTTCAGAAGGAACATTCCAGAAATAATCCAAAATCTTAAAAAAAAACACCCTTAGGTAACCGAAAGTTAGGTTAGATTAGGTTAGGTTTGATTTTGTTAGGTTCAGAAGAAACATTCCAGAAAGATTTCAAAAACTAACAAAAAAATCCATTTAGGTAACCGAAGGTTAGGTTAGATTAGGTTAGGTTTGATATGATTTTGTTAAGTTCAGAAGAAACATTCCAGAAATAATCCAAAATCTAGAAAAAAACACCCCTAGGTAACCGAAGGTTAGGTTAGGTTAGATTAGGTTTGATTTTGTTAGGGTCCGAAGAAAAATTCCAGAAAGATTTCAAAAACTAACAAAAAAATCCATTTGGGTAACCCACGGTTAGGTTAGATGAGGTTAGGTTTGATTTTGTTAGGCTCCGAAGGAACATTCCAGAAATAATCCAAAATCTTAAAAAAAAACACCCTTAGGTAACCGAAGGTAAGGTTAGGTTAGATTAGGTTAGGTTTGATTTTGTTAGGTTCAGAAGAAACATTCCAGAAATAATCCAAAATCTTAAAAAAAAACACCCTTAGGTAACCGAAGGTTAGGTTAGATTTTAGGTTAGGTTTCATTTTGTTAGGTTCAGATGAAAGATTCCAGAAAGATTTCAAAAACTAACAAAAAAATCCATTTAGGTATCCCACGGTTAGGTTAGATTAGGTTAGGTTTGATTTTGTTAGGTTCAGAAGGAACATTCCAGAAATAATCCAAAATCTTAAAAAAAAACACCCTTAGGTAACCGAAAGTTAGGTTAGATTAGGTTAGGTTTGATTTTGTTAGGTTCAGAAGAAACATTCCAGAAAGATTTCAAAAACTAACAAAAAAATCCATTTAGGTAACCGAAGGTTAGGTTAGATTAGGTTAGGTTTGATATGATTTTGTTAAGTTCAGAAGAAACATTCCAGAAATAATCCAAAATCTAGAAAAAAACACCCCTAGGTAACCGAAGGTTAGGTTAGGTTAGATTAGGTTTGATTTTGTTAGGGTCCGAAGAAAAATTCCAGAAAGATTTCAAAAACTAACAAAAAAATCCATTTGGGTAACCCACGGTTAGGTTAGATGAGGTTAGGTTTGATTTTGTTAGGCTCCGAAGGAACATTCCAGAAATAATCCAAAATCTTAAAAAAAAACACCCTTAGGTAACCGAAGGTAAGGTTAGGTTAGATTAGGTTAGGTTTGATTTTGTTAGGTTCAGAAGAAACATTCCAGAAATAATCCAAAATCTTAAAAAAAAACACCCTTAGGTAACCGAAGGTTAGGTTAGATTTTAGGTTAGGTTTCATTTTGTTAGGTTCAGATGAAAGATTCCAGAAAGATTTCAAAAACTAACAAAAAAATCCATTTAGGTATCCCACGGTTAGGTTAGATTAGGTTAGGTTTGATTTTGTTAGGTTCAGAAGGAACATTCCAGAAATAATCCAAAATCTTAAAAAAAAACACCCTTAGGTAACCGAAAGTTAGGTTAGATTAGGTTAGGTTTGATTTTGTTAGGTTCAGAAGAAACATTCCAGAAAGATTTCAAAAACTAACAAAAAAATCCATTTAGGTAACCGAAGGTTAGGTTAGATTAGGTTAGGTTTGATATGATTTTGTTAAGTTCAGAAGAAACATTCCAGAAATAATCCAAAATCTAGAAAAAAACACCCCTAGGTAACCGAAGGTTAGGTTAGGTTAGATTAGGTTTGATTTTGTTAGGGTCCGAAGAAAAATTCCAGAAAGATTTCAAAAACTAACAAAAAAATCCATTTGGGTAACCCACGGTTAGGTTAGATGAGGTTAGGTTTGATTTTGTTAGGCTCCGAAGGAACATTCCAGAAATAATCCAAAATCTTAAAAAAAAACACCCTTAGGTAACCGAAGGTAAGGTTAGGTTAGATTAGGTTAGGTTTGATTTTGTTAGGTTCAGAAGAAACATTCCAGAAATAATCCAAAATCTTAAAAAAAAACACCCTTAGGTAACCGAAGGTTAGGTTAGATTTTAGGTTAGGTTTCATTTTGTTAGGTTCAGATGAAAGATTCCAGAAAGATTTCAAAAACTAACAAAAAAATCCATTTAGGTATCCCACGGTTAGGTTAGATTAGGTTAGGTTTGATTTTGTTAGGTTCAGAAGGAACATTCCAGAAATAATCCAAAATCTTAAAAAAAAACACCCTTAGGTAACCGAAAGTTAGGTTAGATTAGGTTAGGTTTGATTTTGTTAGGTTCAGAAGAAACATTCCAGAAAGATTTCAAAAACTAACAAAAAAATCCATTTAGGTAACCGAAGGTTAGGTTAGATTAGGTTAGGTTTGATATGATTTTGTTAAGTTCAGAAGAAACATTCCAGAAATAATCCAAAATCTAGAAAAAAACACCCCTAGGTAACCGAAGGTTAGGTTAGGTTAGATTAGGTTTGATTTTGTTAGGGTCCGAAGAAAAATTCCAGAAAGATTTCAAAAACTAACAAAAAAATCCATTTGGGTAACCCACGGTTAGGTTAGATGAGGTTAGGTTTGATTTTGTTAGGCTCCGAAGAAACATTCCAGAAAGATTTCAAAAACTAACAAAAAAAAACATTTAGGTAACCCACGGTTCGGTTACATTTACAAACTAATAATTACAATAGTTTAAAAAACTATCATGTTTATCGTATCAAATTCAGCAAACCCTTTCATTTAATACCCATATCATGGGGGTGCATTTCAAATAGCCAAATCGATATCTTTAATGTCCGCCATGTTGGATTTAAGTCACGTGACTATTTTTGTCGTATTCCTGAGAGCAAACCCTTTCATTTGATACTCATATAATGGGTTTTTACCCATTTCCAATAGCCTGTTTGGCATCTTGGGGAAGCCGCCATATTGGTTTTGTAATGACGTTTCTTAGCTTGTCATGTATTGTCATCAAAAGTCAGAGCGTGTGCAAAATTTCATCCTAATCGAAGACCGGAAAGTGGGTCAAATAACGATTCCAAGTTTTTCTTACACATACATAGTTACAAGTGAAGCTAATAATATAAGCGTGTTAAACAATAAATAAAATATTGGGAGATCAAGTCCAACAAACTTATTAAGAGTAACGTACAAATTGAATATATATATATATATATATATATATATATATATATATATACTACAGTACATACTACAGTACATACTACAGTACATACTACAGTACAAAACAAAATTTGAACCCAAAGGAAATCAAACAATATGAAACAGTCCATAACAACTACTTGACTAAAATAACAAACCAACCGGACAAACTTTATACCCCCTATTACATGTATTTAAGTGTTTATGTTTGTTAAAATACCTACAAACAGTTAAAACAAATATTGTGTTTGTATCGATTTGATACCGTTGCTCTGCATTCATCGAGCAGTGTATGTATGAGACGGATAACCAAAACCTGAATATTAATAATTTTATCGGATAAAATTATCCCAATATACTTATTATTATTATTATTGTATTGCATTGCATTTCATTAATAAGTACCTCCTATCTACATACATTATGTACCTAATTTATGTTTATTCAATCCGAGGAAATTTTTACACTAACCAACCAACCAACCAAGGAATTTTCAAAAAGAAAAAGGCACATTCAAATTTCTTTAAAACCACTAAATCACACCTCGCCCGCCGTGTACCGTGTACCCCACCCTCCCAGCCCTTCCCCGTGTGGCCATCGTATAAGGGGATATGAAAAAAATATTATGTAATAGTCTATTAATATGGACGCGCCATATATCCACCACATAATAGGTGGGTGGGTGGGTCAGTTAGCAGGGGCGTGGCATTCCATATAGGCAGTAAAAAAGTGCCTACCTCGTCATTATAATGCCAAATCAATATTACAATATATCTCTATAAACTAAGCTAGAAATTTAAAGCATTTTTATTATCAACTTACATACATTAAGTATTAACGCGCTCAACTAATAAACGAAAATATTAAAAACACTATTGCAATTGCGCCTCATACCTACAATGTCAGTGAAGATATAAACCAGAAAAAATTGAAAATGACGCCCTGTTCATACAAATCGAAAGGTGACAGGACTGACAGGTGATATTCGCATCATATACCCATAAAGTAGGCATACATACATACATACATACATACATACATACATACATACATACTATCAATACTTAAGATTTATTTTGAATTAAGATAGAAACATGGTTATAAATTGATAAATCATGATTTTATTTTAGCTTGGTTATTTATTATATTGACAAACTTTCAGATGTTACTCGTCCACCCTAGTATATTATACTAGTCTAGTAGGCGCGTCGTTGCTATTTCCTGCGCTTTTTACCTATTTAATAAACTAAAATAAATCTTAAACTAATATTATTATGAATGCTGGAAATTCCGTCATTTTATTTTATAATACTTTTAAAATTGTAAGTAGGTCAAGAGAGCTTAAAATTTGGTTTCAAAGTACAGCAAACATTCCTTGAAAAGTTTGCGGCAGCCATTTTTTTTTTTCTTCTATGGAGTTCTTGTTTTGCTTTTCGCTACCTTCCCGCTAGTGTTAGAAATGTAAAAATTTCAAGTAAACATTTGTATTTTGATTGAATGAAAGTGTTTTATGGGTTTGTTTTGCATTGGAAACTATACTGAAATTGCAGTGTTCCTTTCAGTGCTCCATAAAAGTTATGTCGTGTGTGATGTGTGAAGATTCGTTTTGTTTTAAAAGTTTTAACTGTGCGCTGATCCCCTAACTAGCCACTATATGGGTATCAGTTAAATGGCATGTCATTGTAAATTCATCCATTTCCTTGATACTTGTGCGTGTGGTGCTAAACTAAATCGACGCAAAAACAGCTTGTATGCTCCGTTCATAAATTGCACAGAAAAAAAACAAAATAATGAAGTTACTATTTGCTAGTATTTCACTGTCATTTACATATAGCTCTTTACTAGACACAAAATCTGAGAGTATAAAGTAAACATCAGGTTGTGGTAGTAAGTAGTAAGGTACTATACCTACTTCATTGCTCTATAATGTACAATAATATTATAGGTTTTATTTATAATTAAGGCAATGTGCAAACGGATCATTATGGACCCTATTTGGGCGCTGCAAAACAAGTGTTACTATACAATATGAATTAGGAAAACAAAAATATGAAAGAAAAAAAAAAAGAAAAAAAAACATAATCTATGTATTCATCATTGATGCTATAATAGGACTTGGAAATAAGTGATAGTTTCAATGTTTATAGAAAAGTGTTATTGTTACTTTCTTGAGTTAAAATAATCGGATAATTTATTATATACTCTTATTTTATGGACATGTTGAAATGTTCTCAATGAACTTATTTGAAGCCGGCAAGTTGGTATTGTTAGTTTGTTATGATTACGGAGAGAATATTCATTACACGTTTATCTATGTTTAATGTAGGAAATTACCTACTAATTTAATTAATTAATTAATTACTTACTTACTTACTTACTTACTAGTAGTCGTAGGATGTGATTATTATTATTATTATTAATGTTCTTGTTAATTACCTGCGAACAAAGAAATTGCGTAAATGTTAGTATTTGTTTAATAATATGTAATATTTATTTATGTTAAAAAATTAAGAATGCCGAAGAACCATATGCTATTTATTATGTTGTTTACATTTACTTACTGAACATTAAAATTATTTCGTTAGCTAAGAAGAAGAGCAAACACGGCAGATAGGATAGGTAAACTAAAACGAAATTTAAACATTTGTTTAAACATTCAAAAAGAATATTGGCGTTAAATATTTATAAGCTTTTTATTTATGTTGAGTGTAACAGTTTGTGATATGAGCGAGCTAAGGTTGTTTATAAGGGAAATTTCAAGTACGAACGAAACAAACCACATGAAAGTTGTTCCTAACATTGATTCATACAAAATAATATAATGTTATAGTAATGTAATAATATTATTTATGTACGGAGGTAATTTATTAATACCTACACGGTCGCGAAAGTTATTGAAGTTGTTTTTATTTATTTATTTTATTAAAAGTAAATTTAATAAGTAAAAACACATTGTGATTATTATTCAATAAAACTAGTTTTCGCTGCTATTACATGTAACTGCAAAAAAAAAAAAAAAGTGTACCGGAGAGTTGTTAAAGCAAAAGTAAATATTCCCCCGCGATGCGTTTCAAACAATATAACGATCATTCCATAGATTAAAAGCAAACTTTCCATCGATATGACATTTACAAAATTTAATACAAACCTTCCATCGCGATGTGTTTGAAAAAACAAAAAGATATTGTTTAGACGATATTGAATACAAGCCTTCCACTGCGATGTTATTTAAAAACTTTAAAAACGATCGTCCTCGGACGAATCACCTGGCGTAGGGCTGAGTCTCAACAGATCGCAGCACGACGCTGCTCTACCGAGCACAACACCCCGCCAGGAACGTAAGTCGTCTACAGACTATTCCGAGCCCCGACATCGAACTGAGGTAAATTCGAACCTTCAGAGCCGTGGTGCACGTGTTAAACCGACCGCACCGATCTCTGCGATTCAAATGGGCTTCGACGTCGCACCTTACGATGTAAAGCGCGACTAGTAAAGTCACATTGTTTAGAGCCTCCCGACTCTCGGGGCTCCACAGTGAGCATATCCTTGCCGGATTCGGCTAGGCTGGCTTCGGCCTTAGAGGCGTTCAGGCATAATCCCGCGGATGGTAGCTTCGCACCACCGGCCGCTCGGCCGAGTGCATGAACCAAATGTCCGAAACTGCGGTTCCTCTCGTACTGAGCAGTATTAC
>CAWUPE010000511.1:0-7500 GCA_963924145.1 Pyrausta purpuralis
AACCTAACCTAACCTAACCTAACCTAACCTAACCTAACCTAACCTAACCTAACCTAACCTAACCTAACCTAACCTAACCTAACCTAACCTAACCTAACCTAACCTAACCTAACCTAACCTAACCTAACCTAACCTAACCTAACCTAACCTAACCTAACCTAACCTAACCTAACCTAACCTAACCTAACCTAACCTAACCTAACCTAACCTAACCTAACCTAACCTAACCTAACCTAACCTAACCTAACCTAACCTAACCTAACCTAACCTAACCTAACCTAACCTAACCTAACCTAACCTAACCTAACCTAACCTAACCTAACCTAACCTAACCTAACCTAACCTAACCTAACCTAACCTAACCTAACCTAACCTAACCTAACCTAACCTAACCTAACCTAACCTAACCTAACCTAACCTAACCTAACCTAACCTAACCTAACCTAACCTAACCTAACCTAACCTAACCTAACCTAACCTAACCTAACCTAACCTAACCTAACCTAACCTAACCTAACCTAACCTAACCTAACCTAACCTAACCTAACCTAACCTAACCTAACCTAACTACCTAACCTAACCTAACCTAACCTAACCTAACCTAACCTAACCTAACCTAACCTAACCTAACCTAACCTAACCTAACCTAACCTAACCTAACCTAACCTAACCTAACCTAACCTAACCTAACCTAACCTAACCTAACCTAACCTAACCTAACCTAACCTAACCTAACCTAACCTAACCTAACCTAACCTAACCTAACCTAACCTAACCTAACCTAACCTAACCTAACCTAACCTAACCTAACCTAACCTAACCTAACCTAACCTAACCTAACCTAACCTAACCTAACCTAACCTAACCTAACCTAACCTAACCTAACCTAACCTAACCTAACCTAACCTAACCTAACCTAACCTAACCTAACCTAACCTAACCTAACCTAACCTAACCTAACCTAACCTAACCTAACCTAACCTAACCTAACCTAACCTAACCTAACCTAACCTAACCTAACCTAACCTAACCTAACCTAACCTAACCTAACCTACCTAACCCATACATTTTCACTACTGAAAGCTGAAATATTAGCACTTTTTGCGCTTCTATAAAATTTTATTCGTTGGTTTCTATTTATTTACGTTAAAAGAAGCGACTAAAAGCATATATTTACATATAATTTTGACATTTTTTACATATTTTCGAATTCTTCATACAAATTTTGATCGAAATTTTTCCAAGTGTTTTTGCGTGATCAGATTTTCAAAATTTTTTGTTTCTAAATTATAGTGTCCGTTATTTATAGTACACCTACGTTGTTTTCAGCGCGCGCCGACGTATAGTTTTCGAGTTAGAAATTTTCAAAAGTACATTTCATACAAAAAAAATCAGTTTTTCAGGTCTACTGAAAACTTTTGTTCGACCACCGTGTGTGTTTTGTTGTGTGTATTGTGCGCCTAGCCGAGACCTATCCGCTGACACCCCGTTTGCGCCCCTAACAACAACCGAAGGGCGGAAATTCGCGAAATTTAGGTATATTATTAACCGTACCGAGGTATAAAGGCAGGCCACTGTTTTCGAACAAGACATACATTTTCACTACTGAAAGCTGAAATATTAGCACTTTTTGCGCTTCTATAAAATTTTATTCGTTGGTTTCTATTTATTTACGTTAAAAGAAGCGACTAAAAGCATATATTTACATATAATTTTGACATTTTTTACATATTTTCGAATTCTTCATACAAATTTTGATCGAAATTTTTCCAAGTGTTTTTGCGTGATCAGATTTTCAAAATTTTTTGTTTCTAAATTATAGTGTCCGTTATTTATAGTACACCTACGTTGTTTTCAGCGCGCGCCGACGTATAGTTTTCGAGTTAGAAATTTTCAAAAGTACATTTCATACAAAAAAAATCAGTTTTTCAGGTCTACTGAAAACTTTTGTTCGACCACCGTGTGTGTTTTGTTGTGTGTATTGTGCGCCTAGCCGAGACCTATCCGCTGACACCCCGTTTGCGCCCCTAACAACAACCGAAGGGCAAAAATTCGCCCGCCCACCCGCCCTTAGTTCATTTACTATCAAGGTTCGGGTCGAATAAAGGGGTAATCGAAGGTTTTATTTTATTTATTTCAGTAGCGCACAGGGTACAAGTTCGAGTGCAGGGTTTATTGACCCCCATTCGCTCCCTCTTAATACTTGGTCGAGGTAGTTCTGGGTGAATCTGTATATTTTTTAATAGTTTTAGTGACGATAGCGACATTATTGTGTCGCTATTATTAGGTTAAGACTTGGGTATACTTTTTCATACCCAATTTTATTTAGTTTAAGTATTTAATTTAGTTTCGTGATTTTAATCTCTTTTGAGTCATTTTATTCTATTTTAATTATTGTATTTTATTTTAATTTATATTGACAATTATACTCTATTGAGTCATCTTAATTTTAATATTTTAGACAATTTAACTCCCTGATTCCGCAATGTTTGGCATACACACGCCTGTGAAAAAGACGTCCAGTGGACAGCGAAGGGTGGGCACCACCAGCCCGCATGAGGCCGAACAGAGGGCAGGCCCTTCGAATGCGCCGGCATCGACGGTGCAGGACTCGATGGTCCGACGGCTCACCGGCGAATGGGAGGCAGGGAAGGTGGACCGGCCATCCGAATCCCCAAACTCACCTAAAATGGTGGCCCCTGCTGCCCGGCCGGCTAAGGCTAAGGCCCTGTCACAGCCGACGTCCACCCGCAGGGTGTCAACAGAGGCACTTAGTGTCTCCCCGCGGGCCGAGACAAAATACATCAACAGGACCAGCGAGGCCAAAGCTATGCTAACAAAAGCCAAGCTGCACCTCAAAAACTCGAAAAATATAAAAACCGACATAAAGGTAGAAGTCACGCATGCTCTCGACAGACTCTACCAGTTGGTAAAAGAAGCGGAGTCGGAAAGGAAAGAAGTAGGGAAGGTCACTGAAAAGGTTACCGAATTGACAGCACCGGAAAGAGTTAGCCGAGTGGAAGTGGAGATGGACAAGGAAAGTAATGGTTTAGGAAAGGAGCTCATGGAGAAGATGGTTCAGCATAGCAAACAACTAGAAGAGAATAGAAAGGAGATGGAGATACTGAAAGAAATGTTATTAAAGAGTCAGGATAGTGCAAGCAGAGGGACGTACGCGAATGTGGCCGCGGCGGCTCCGAGGAAACCATCCTCGGAGCATGAAGCGGTGCATTCGGTCGTCATACAATCCACCGACGAGACTCAGACCGGTGACCAAGTCCTGGACAAAGTGAGGGGAGTAGTGAGGGCCAGAGAAGAAGGAATTCAGATCCATAGAATTCGCAAAGCTAGGGACAGCAAAATCATCCTAGGATGTAAAACGAAGGCCGAAGTAGAGAGGGTGAAAGAAAAAATCAGGAAAGATGGAAATAATTTAAAAGTGGAAGAAATAGTTAACAAGGACCCCATGGTCATCCTTCGAGACGTCCTCGCTTATAACAAGGACGAAGACGTGCTGCACGGCCTTCGCGCCCAAAATAAGGCCCTGTTTGAAGGTGTGAAAGGAGAGGACCGAATGGAGGTGAAGTTCCGAAAAAGGACCAGGAACCCGCTCACATCACACGTGGTGGTTAAAGTCTCCCCTATGCTGTGGTCTAGACTGACTGAGGCGGGTGTCGTCCATATCGACCTGCAGCGTGTCCGGGTGCTCGATCAGTCTCCTCTGATCCAGTGCTCCCGGTGTCTGGGCTACGGCCACGGCAAGCGGTTCTGTCGCGAAACCGTGGACGTGTGCAGTCACTGTGGTGGCCCACACCTGGGAGCTGAGTGCGCTGAGCGAGCGTCCGGAAAACTGCCGACCTGCATAAATTGCCAGAGCGCCAAGATGGACCGGGCCGACCACAACGCTTTCAGTAGCGATTGCCCGGTCCGAAAAAGGTGGGAAACCCTGGCACGGTCGGCAGTGCAATACTGCTAAGGTGGTCACCGGCGCGACAAACGTCCAAACAGTAGAAAGCACAGGCCAAGTAAAGCAGTATCACGTAGTTCAGGCCAATCTCCAGCGGAGTAGGGCTGCCACGGACGAGCTCATCGTCGAGGCGGCGAGGAGGAAGATTGCCATCGCGTTGGTCCAGGAGCCCTATATTGGAGCGACAGGCGACCTGAAAAACTACCCAGGCGTGCGAATCTTCCAATGTGGCAAGACCGCGGACCAACCGACCAAGGCGGCGATTATCCTCTTCGACGACACAATCGATGTCACCCAATGTCCCACGCTCACCACTAGGAATTTGGTTGCTGTAAAGCTGAGAACCGAAGCGTGGGAGATAGGGGTGATATCGGTCTATCTCGAGGGTGACAAGCCCATAGAGCCGGACGTGGAGCGGCTGAAGGAGGTGGTCGCTGGATTTGGCCTGAAAAACGTGATACTGGGAGGGGACGTAAATGCGTGGAGCATCTGGTGGGGAAGTAGGGATACTAATGCTAGAGGGGAGGAAGTTCAAGGTATGGTGGATGAACTTGGTTTCCACATACTAAACCGTGGGTCTGAGCCCACGTTTGATACCATCAGAGGTGGCAAAAGATTTTCCAGTAACGTGGATATTACGGTGTGCTCCGCGGACATTCTCGGGCGGATCGAAGGGTGGAGAGTAGACGACAGCGTCACCTGTTCGGACCACAAGGCAATCCTGTTTGAAATCAAAATTCAAAACTCATTAGGCATAGATATCAAAAGAACAACTAGGAAATATAATACAAAAAAGGCAAACTGGAGTCAATTTCGTGAGAAATTGGCCCAGTTGTGCGAAAGAGAAAATATTACGAAAGCAGATATAGATAAAATAGACAATAAAGACAAGTTAGATGAAACAATTAATAAATATTTAGAATTAATAGAAAAAAGCAGCAATGCAAGCATTCCGGAAGTAAAAACCAAACATAAAACGGGATTGCCTTGGTGGAGCGACAGGCTTGCGGAAATGAAAAGGGATGTCATAAGGAAAAAAAGGAGAATAAAGTATGCAGCACCAGTCCGACGAGAATGGGTCGTGGAGCAATATACCACGGCCAAAACGGATTACCTGAAAGAGATTCAGATTGCCCAGACCACCAGCTGGAAGGAGTTTTGTGGTAGACAGGATCGGGAATCAATGTGGGACAGCATCTACAGGGTTATTGGTCGCACAACCGATAGACGGGAGGACCTGCCCCTTGTCCAAAATGAGAAGGAGCTAGAAGGAGCGGAATCAGCCGAACTCTTGGCGGGGACCTTCTACCCGGAAGATAATCAGGAGAACGACAACGCGGACCATAAGGCGGTGAGAGATGTAGCCAACAATGTGAACAAGGGGGAACATGATGATTCATGTGACCCTCCCTTCACGGCGGAGGAGCTGAAATGGTCCGCGGCGAGTTTCAACCCGAAGAAGGCCCCAGGCCTGGATGGATTCACGGCGGATATTTGTTGTGCGGCAATAACCCTAGACCCAGACCTCGTCCTGTCTATAATGAACAAGTGCCTGGCACTTTCCCATTTCCCCACCAAGTGGAAAGAGGCCGTAGTGGTGATTCTGCGGAAGCCCGGGAAAACAGATTACACCCTTCCCAAGTCTTACAGGCCGATTGGTCTTTTGCCTGTACTTGGGAAGATCCTCGAAAAAATGCTTATCAGGCGAATCAGATGGCATATCCTGCCCAAAATGTCCACTAGGCAATATGGCTTTACGCCCCAGCGCAGCACCGAGGACTCCCTTTATGCTATGATACAACATATTCGGCAAAAATTGGAAGATAAAAAATTGATGGTGGTAGTATCACTAGACATAGAGGGAGCCTTCGATAGCGCATGGTGGCCCGCCATAAAATGCCGACTCGCCGAATCAGGTTGCCCAACAAACCTGCGGCGAATGGTGGACAGTTACCTCGAGGACAGGTGCGTTCGACTAAGATACGCTGGAACGGAATGTCACAGGGTTACCACAAAAGGGTGCGTGCAGGGATCGATAGGGGGTCCAACTTTTTGGAATCTCCTGCTGGACCCACTTCTACAGGACATTGAGGGAGAAAACGTGCGATGCCAGGCGTTCGCAGATGACGTGGTGCTGATTATTTCAGGTGACAACGGACAGACGGTACAGGAGCGGGCGAATGCGGTCCTTGATCGTGTTCAGCGTTGGGGCGTCAAAAATAAGCTGAAGTTTGCACCTCACAAAACAAATGCGATGGTTGTAACGAGGAAGCTGAAATTTGACGCACCAAGGCTGACCATGGGTGGGGTCCGTATTGATCTGTCGAGAGAGGTGAAGGTGCTGGGTTTGACGATTGACGATGGGCTGACTTTCAACACGCATGTTGGCAATGTGTGCAGGAAGGCTCTTGGCCTCTATCGTCAGTTGTCAAGGGCAGCGAAGGTGCAGTGGGGGTTGTCACCTGAAGTAATCAGGACTATCTATGTCGCGGTGGTAGAGCCGGTCATTATGTATGCCGCGAGTGCATGGGCACCAGCGGCCAAGAAACTCGGGGTGCGAAAGCAGCTCGATACTGTTCAGCGGGGTTTTGTGCAGAAACTGGTCAAGGCGTACCGGACAGTCTCCCTAAACTCGGCTCTACTACTCGCTGGGTTGCTCCCTCTGGACCTGAGGATCCAGGAGGCTGCCGCTCTTTACGAAGTAAAGAGAGGCCATTCCCAGCGGGTAGTTGGGGACCGGGAGGTTGAGGTTCCGGTACCAGTTGTCAGCACGCCACATCCCGCTGAACAGTGTGGATACGCTTTTGGAAGCGTGGTAGACGGTGCAGAAGTTGCAAATGGGGACGATTCCGTCTGTAATATTTTTACAGACGGAAGTAAAATTGACGGAAAGGTCGGAGCCGCGCTGACTCTGTGGAGGAGTGGCGTTGAGGTGGCCTCTAAAAAATTTAAACTTGAGTCCTTCTGCACCGTATACCAGGCGGAGCTACTGGCCCTAAAAATGGCATCGGAAATGGCCCTAAAGCACAAGGCGAAGACGTTTAACGTCTACTGCGACTCCAGATCAGCTCTCGAAACAGTCGCCAGTGGCACTTCTCTCCACCCAATCGCGTTCGAAATTCAGGAAAATTTGAAAAACATCAAAAAATTTGGCAAAATAATGAACATATTTTGGATTAAAGCACACGCGGGGTTGGAGGGAAATGAGAGAGCTGACATCCTAGCCAAGGAGGCCGCAGTGGGCGTTAAACGTCGTCCTGACTACGATGTGTGCCCTGTTTCATTCGTCAAGCGCCAGATTCGTCTGGATACGATTGACGAATGGAACAGGAGATACCAAACTGCAAACACAGGCGCCGTTACTCGCATGTTCTTCCCAGATGCCAAAGCGGCGTTTGGCATAGTAAAGAAAATAGAAATGAATTCGCATTTGACGCAGGTGTTCACGGGGCATGGCGGACTATCTGAGTACTTGAATCGCTTCAAGTGCAAGGATAGTCCGGCATGCATCTGCGACCCACAGAAAATAGAGA
>CAWUPE010000512.1:0-23290 GCA_963924145.1 Pyrausta purpuralis
GCCTCCTGTTCAAGATAAAAAAGCATCTCCCGCATTGTCTATTCCGAATACTTAAATCTTACTTAGATAAAAGATGCTACCAAGTGAAGTACAGCGATGATCTCTCAGAAGTACACGAAATAAAATCAGGTGTCCCTCAAGGCAGTATCTTGGGCCCTGTACTATACCTAATTTTTACAGCAGATATCCCAACAACTGACTACACCACGACTGCGACTTACGCTGACGATACGGCATTACTGTCGGCTCATAGCAACCCAGAAACGGCTTCATCACAGTTGCAAAACCACCTAACAGAAGTTGAGACGTGGCTGAAGCGTTGGAGAATAAAAGCCAATGAGAGCTCTTAAAAGTACGAAACAAAAAAATAGTCTGAAAGGATAGCCGTGGTCGTATGCCACCTACGTTACAAAACAGATTCATTATAATAATAAAATAGAATCAAAGTGACATAGGGCCACGGCTATCCTTTAAGATTATTTTCTTGTTTCGTACTTTTTAGAGCGTGTTTTAAGTAGTCGGGTTTTAGTTTTGTAAGTTTATTTTTTGCATATCTATAAATAGGTAATGTATGAAGAATACATATTTTTACACTGGTATGTGCTTATTAAAACTTCACAAGTGTGCAGGGAAAAATCGTAATTGGCTGTTAATAGATGTGAATCAATCAATCATTTATTAATTCATAACTTTAAAATATGTGAATTTTATAACAATAAAAAAATCATCTTATAATGTCGCGAATGTTGGGGACTTTAAAAGAACTCTATATAGTAGAAGGTACCTATTATGGAAGCTGCATTATAATTGCACGGTTTTCTTTTCGTTGGCAGGTAGGAAGGACCTTAGATAAAATCAATTTTTGCTTTGTGAAGGAAATATACAATGTCACAAAAAAACCTACAATAGTGTGAATAGATCATGGTCGGATGCACTTTTTACATTGGCAGAATACATTACACTTGCAAATGCGACATGTACCTACATGAACTTCTTGCAACATGAATTCACGTAGGATAGTTTTCTTATTTGGTTGGTAGGAAAGGGATATTACACACAGAGTTATCATAATTGCACACAGTCAATCATTTATTTACATCAAAATAAATAACACAATAGGTGGTTAAATATCCTAGTCTAGTATAGTATATGTTATCAGGAACATGACAAAGCGCACAGATATATTAAAAAATAACTTATTTTTTTTTATATTCTTTTAAATTGACTACCAACTGTACCTCAAGTTAGTAACTATACGTATTGCTACTTATTTTCTTGTTATTTGTTGTACCAAATGTTTACTCGTAATAAATTTTCAATAAAATTGAGAATTTGGTATTCGGCTGAATAAGTGTCAGAATAAGTAAAGCGATGGCGCACTGTTGTGAACACCCTCTGCCTCATCTAGGGGGACATAGGACCTTACGTCAAGTCAGAATAAGCAGAATACTATTTGGTAAACGAACATTCATTGCAAGCTTATTTCTATGCTCCTATCTACACTCTCTTCGATATCTCCAACTTAATAGAACCAGCCAACCAGCTTCTATGCTACTTCTTTAAGTTCCTTCTCATACATCGCGGTGAACTTTCTATCAGGATCGTACAAATCTGACAGCTTCTTCCAGTACTTTTGTTCATGGTTGATAAGGTGTCCGATGACCAGGCGTGACCCTCTCTTTTGGGCTTCAGTGCACTTAGCGCAGCGGGTCTCAAGCGCTTCCTTGATGTGTTCTAGAAGAAAATTTGAGGTTAGTTTTTGTGCAGAGGTAGAAGTGGAGATTTCTACATGGTATAAAACTACAGAACCTGTCCAGTACATTTCAAATTCAGGGTTTGTGCTACCGCGCAAAATGTGCGGTAGGTACTTTTTAGTAGCTTTGTTTCATCATATTATAATAGTTTTAATAAGTTAATAAATAGCTGTTAAAACATGTAGGTACACCAAATATAGCGGCGCAAAAACCCTATTCTACCCATATTACCTAAACACCATGATTAGGATATTTTCAAAATATGAATAAACGGCTCTTCGTAGATATGTTATATCCTTGGCCGTATCAACTACAATCAGGTAAGCTCCTGGCCAAATATTGGTCTAGTAATAAAAAAAAACAATAGCCGTTATCTCTCGAGTTAAAATCCATCTGAAACCTACTCTTTAACTCCTTGCCAGGGCCAGTGCACCTAATCTCTCCAGCGCACACTGCACGTAGGGCACCAGCATCCGTCTATTCGATATGACCTCTTGGACGTTGATACTGTCGTATATGTCGGTGTATTGTTGGCTATTTCTTGCTAAGCACACTCCTGCGCAGGCCAGCACACACAGTAGTAGGAACTTCATCTGGAAAGAAGGAAAGAAATAAGGATATCGCCGTTTACCTGTTGGGATTAACAGTTGCTGTTGGAGTGGTAAAGTTTAACACATCGAAAAATATAACTCAGAAATCATCATAACCATTTTGTATAATGGTTTCACCAATCTCGTTATTGACAGCAAAATATGACAGAAAGAGTATGCACTCATGAGGAGATGCATGGTTTGAAAAACTACTTCAATTTCTATTCTTATTTTCTGTCTTATTTTCCTCTAAGACAAAATCAAAACCAGACCGATAAAAACAGATCAAAACCGACGACACTTAATAAGCTTTTGAGTCAACTTTTTGTATCATGTTAAGGTCTAAAAATACATTTAAGGATCGATCTCTGACGTAAATGGCGGATTCTTTTATTTTTATTCGGTTACAAAATTAGCAGTAGGATTTCCCTTTATCAGTTTAGTTTTCAAAACAATATCAACAAATTTATGACCGAAATATTTCATTTAAGTATTTTGCATTAAAACATTTGCATTAAAAACATTATAGCAATAGATAACTAGGGGTGGCGTTAGTGTTTACATAATAATATATTTTGATATTCTAATAGATTTCATTCTATTGACTGCTTCTAATGTTATGTCTAAAACTTTTATACACCTACCTTTTATTTTAACTAAAACTCGGTCACTAACACAACTTGATGGCACAGAGTTGACTATTGGGATATTGGTCAATCGTCGGTGATTTATATACGAAATAGAACATTAATTTGAACGCTCATTAACTTAATTCGACCATCGTTTTGTAGGTTTTCGCGGAATGCTATGTCGTCATAATGTCATTACAGAATCCGTAAGGACTTGGTCATAGACTTAAATTGTGTGCGTTACTGGGGCGGCATGTCGACTCGAATCGAGATGAGAATATATAGAAAATTTAGAGCCCTATATCCAATAAATGTGCCCCAAAAATCAAATCAGTGCCCATTAAGGTCTCCGAGTTATTTTAGAAAATAAGATGCCGCTGGAGTAACGTCTGAAAACGTTACTGCAGCGGCATGCTTTTTACCTATTGGCCCTAGCCAAATTTAAAGTAGCCTGAAGGGTAGCTTATATATGTGCCCTCTCTTGGCCGAGTAGCGGCATTTGTGCCCTTTGTGGATTTGATGTAATTGCAAATGCCGCTGGAGTAACGTTTGGCGGATTTCCATATCTGCGGAACGGCTTGACGAACAGATATGTTTTTTTGTCAGCTAGTTTGTTGTTATTTGTGCTTAAGTGCCCCAGAAATTTTGCCAAAAAAATGCACGGTTTATAAATAAATCGCGTTTCTCTGAAAATCGAAAATAGCCTCTAGTTCTTAAACTACATAAAATGGTGTGCTGTAATTGCAGTGCCCTATGCCTTTTAGGCATATGGATGGTCTGACAAAATTTCAAAACCCTAAGTCTAATATTCGTCGAAATAAATGTTTTTTTCTGTGAAAGTGGTTTTGCTTATTTCAGACCTAAAAAAAGAGCATTGTGAACAAGATAATAACAAAACATGATTTTCCGATAAATAGAGCCCCTATTCAAATAAAGGCACACAGAATTTCAGCTTTCTACACCTTATAATAACCCTGAAATATATAAAACAATGTAACGCGAATTATTTAAAAACTATCCGACCAAATGCGAAAGGTAGTTAAAAAGCGGACGTTGGAAACATTCACCTTACCTCCTTAATTTGTCTAATATATTTCTTTTATGTCTGTACAATGGTGCGGAAAAGCTGTTTTGATAATTTTAATTTTTTGCTATAATTAGTTAATATTCAATTTCTTACTGTTAGACTGCACTCAGTAAGGGTTTCCATCGTCATGACCGAGAGTATATACAGGGTGGCTTTGTTATCAGTACCCAAATTTTGTGTAAAGACTCCACTGATGAATATGAACAACTTTTACTATGGGGGTAATAGTGAAATCGAGAAAAAAAAAACAGCTGTTCCATACATTTTGACCGCGCGCCAATTGAGCTTTTGTATGGAACATTTTTTTTTCATTGGTTTTTTTTTTTCTCAATTTCACTATTGCCCCCATAGTAAAAGTTGTTTATATTCATCAGTGGAGTCTTCACACAAAATTTCGGTAGTGATAACAAAGTCACCCTGTATTACAAAATAAAAAATAAAAATATATATTTCATAAATAAAATAATAAGAATATTATAATTGTAACAAATAAAATAAAAAAAACAGTAGGCTGATAGGTAGTAAGTATGAATAAACTTAATAAATACATATTACTTTTAAACGGGTTATTTAATTGTGTTATGAGTTTCAATTTAAAAGTTTTTATGACTTTCCTAAACTTTATTATAAAAATAGATGGGTATTTTAGAACTGATTCCCATAAAATTATTTTATGAGAAACAAAACGTTTGTAACGAAACGTCGTTGTAAGAAAAAAAATATATAATTCTTATAGCGCAGCAATACGGTCTGTATTTAAATGTGCGGCAGATCCTGTTGCTGTTGGTGTGCAAGCGTGTAAGAAAGAGGAAGCCGAAGCGTGCCTACTCTAAGTCGACTGCATAACAGTCGAAACAATGTAATCTGAACCTTATTAGTAAATGCAATAGTAATATTTGTGTGCGCATAGATGGTGCGCATACATAGGCAAGTAAAAGTAACTATTTGTTCACTCTTTGTTATACCGGGCAGCCGGCTTGTTTATAACAACGCTACATTACACCAAGACGGACGGAATCAGGCATGATGATTAATTAATGTATGAATAGTTCAATGATTTTTGTGTTGTTGTCTGCGAGTGCACGAGTCTTTAATGTGCTTATGTCGTTGCAAATAATGGGCCACGACCCACGGCTAGAACACGTTTGCAACACAGTGTGGGAATAGGTAATTTGTATATGATGAGTTACCTACTTTAACAATTTCACACCAAAACTTGTTTCCGTGACTGTACCTGTTATCGAAAATGACAAGGCTACCAATTTGAGAATGCTGACTTGAAGTACTTAATGGCCGCTTTTAAACTACCTTTCGCATTTGGTCGGATAGTTTTAAAATAATTCGCGTTACATTGTTTTATATATTTCAGGGTTATTATAAGGTGTAGAAAGCTGAAATTCTGTGTGCCTTTATTTGAATATGGGCTCTATTTATGGGAAAATCATGTTTTGTTATTATCTTGTTCACAATGCTCTTTTTTTAGGTCTGAAATAAGCAAAACCACTTTCACAGAAAAAAACATTTATTTCGACGAATATTAGACTTAGGGTTTTGAAATTTTGTCAGACCATCCATATGCCTAAAAGGCATAGGGCACTGCAATTACAGCACACCATTTTATGTAGTTTAAGAATTAGAGGCTATTTTCGATTTTCAGAGAAACGCGTCTTATTTATAAACCGTGCATTTTTTTGGCAAAATTTCTGGGGCACTTATCTTTATCTTTTATCTTTTGGACATTCCCACACATCGCCATCTAGCCCCAAAGTAAGCTACTCAAAGCTTGTGTTATGGCCAGACAACGGATATAATACTTAAATCCTTTTTTTTTTTTTTTTTGTAAATACATACATGATATACATAGAAAACACCCAGACCAATACAAACAGACATGTTCATGCACACAAATGTTTGTATTGTGCGGGGATCGAACCCGCACCCGCTGCGTAGTAGGCGATTTCTCGACCACTACACCAGACGGGTCGTCAAAGGCACACATAACAACAAACTAGCTGACAAAAAAACATATCTGTTCGTCAAGCCGTTCCGCAGATATGGAAATCCGCCAAACGTTACTCCAGCGGCATTTGCAATTACATCAAATCCACAAAGGGCACAAATGCCGCTACTCGGCCAAGAGAGGGCACATATTTAAGCTACCCTTCAGGCTACTTTAAATTTGGCTAGGGCCAATAGGTAAAAAGCATGCCGCTGCAGTAACGTTTTCAGACGTTACTCCAGCGGCATCTTATTTTCTAAAATAACTCGGGGACCTTAATGGGCACTGATTTGATTTTTGGGGCACATTTATTGGATATAGTGCTCTAAATTTTCTATATATTCTCATCTCGATTCGAGTCGACATGCCGCCCCAGTAACGCACACACTTAAATTGGTTGTGTCCGTAAAGTCTAGATTAGGTTTATTAGTTGATGTTATTAATTTCACCGGTTGTGCTATGAGACATGAAGTTAGTACAACTAATAGTAATACTTATAAAGATCTCTTACAAAATAAAAATCCTTGTGAGATATTTCGAAATTAAATATGTTTGATGAAAAGGTTTTAAGATAATAGTTTGATAAAATTGTATTTAAAAAAAAACGGCCAAGTGCGAGTCGGACTCGCGCGCTGAGGGTTCCGTGCTAACTTAAACTGAATTAGGAATCCTCTTACTTACCTCTTACTTCCACTTAGCCATCATCACTATCAGCCAAAGGACCTCGACTGCTGAATGGTCGTTAGAGGTCTGCATCCAGTGAGATAAGCAGATAAGCAGATATTCCTTTGGATATTCCCACACATCGCCATCTTGTCCCAAAGTAAGCTACTCAAAGCTTGTGTTATCGGTGCCAGACAACGGATATAATACTTGAATACTTTTTGTTTGTAAATACATACATGATATACATAGTAAACACCCAAACCAATACAAACAGACATGTTCATGCACACAAATGTTTGTATTGTGCGGGGATCGAACCCGCAACCCGCTGCGTAGTAGGCGATTTCTCGCCTCCCACCAGACGGGTCGTCATTGATCCTGCGATCTTTACAAGGTCGTCCGTCTATCTTATCGGTGGACGTCCCACGCTGCGCTTTTGGTCGAAGGGTCTCCAATCTAGCTTTTTTTGCCTCAACGGCCATCAGTTCTTCGCGCTATGTGCCCTGTCACCACTTAGTCAAAATACCACATTATTTTGTTGACAGCAAATATAACTTTGTTTGTCGTAGTATTTGTATCAAGACCAACGTTATGTTTGCGGTTGTTGAAAATGTGGAATATCTCAAAAACCACTATTTATATCTCGTTCAAACCATTTTCGTTGAAAGTGTCTACTAAGATCTACATCATGTATTATAGTTTAAAAAAATATGTTTTAGTTTTTTATATGTTTAAAGTGTTAAAGCGGTTAAGAGGATACATCTACCTACCAAGTTTTAACTGTGTGATGCTAATAGTTTCTCTGTGACATACGGACGGACAGACAGACAGACAGACCCTAAAAAATAAACTTTTAAAAAAAGTAAAAACCGACTTCAAAACCAAAATGCACTAAGAAGTCTTAAATAAACTCTTCACCATTGAAAGGAAAGGAATTCGTTTTAGGCAAACAATTTCTTTTTGGAGTCGGTGCTGTGACAGTTGATGCTTGATGGTCAAAGTGATGGCACCGACTCCAAAAAGAAATTGTTTGCCTAAAACGAACGGATTCCTTTCCTTTCAATGGTGAAGAGTTTATTTAAGACTTTTTAGTGAATTTTGGTTTTGAATTCGGTTTTGACTTTTTTTAAAGTTTATTTTATTTCTTCATTTTCAGTGATTACATAAGAGGGGGGGGGGGTGGAGTTGCACCTTATTATTCTATTTTTTAAGAAGCTACTAATTACGTATCATAAGTTCCGTCATTATAATTACTGAACTCCTAAGCGTTAAGTAGTTCCACCATCAGCTCAGCCCCACAAGATTTTGACTATCAGACGTAACAACACGTCAACATTAAGATTTTAGTAAAGAAACACTATACGTGCCTTTAAAATTTGAGGGTTTCCCTCGATTACACCAAGATCCAAGATTCCATCATCAGATCCCAAAATGGAAAAAATAGAGACCAACTAGAAGGTACACCCTCTAAGTAGGCGAAAACAATTTTTCGATTCGGTCGACAAACGACTGAGATATGAGGTAACATACATACAAAAAATAATAATAAAAAAAACATACAGTCTAATTTATAACCTCCTCCTTTTTTGAAGTCGGTTAAAAATAATTTAAATAAAACATACAGTCGAATTGATAACCTCCTCCTTTTTTGAAGTCGGTTCGAAACTAGGTTTCCAGGCACCTTGCCATGTCAGAATAATGATTATTATCTACTTAAATTTACGATATGATTTACTGGGCCTTGTAAATAATTTTTACCTTTTTTTGTTGAGGCTTACATAATTATCAAATGAGTAAAAATAAACACGAGTGACTCACAATTAATGAATCCTAATTACCTCTTGTAGATTTCTATAATTAAGCGGGCAATGAATATTTCCGACCATTAGACAATGGTTTTGAAGTAATTGCGCGGTCTAGCTGTAATCGTGATTAGCATTAATATAGTCGTTTAGTTAAGTAATCGCTAAGTCACCTAAGTATTCGCCTCATTATAAGTAACTGTTAGGTGTTCATCCAACAATCATTTATCATTCTTCATTCCACTACCTTTGTGAATGTCGCGTGTCGCTGCAGCAATGATAATGAACTGACGGTACGGATTGTTTGCATAAAAAATCAATTTTACACTTGATCAAATTTTTAGAAAGTGCTCTGATGATGGTTTTGAACAGCTCTTGCTATGGGACTAACCTCGAAATCGACTCAAAAGATAAAATGGTTTATTTTAGGCAAACAAATTATTTTTGGAGTCGGTGCTGTGATAGTTGATGCTTGATGGGCAAAGTGATGGCAACCACCGTCGAATTGAATAACCTCCTCCTATTTTTAAGTCGGTTAAAAATTAGTATGAACTTAGAAGATACTCTTATAAATTGTCTCGCAAAGAGAACCGAAAAGCAGAGTATTCACCGCGGCAATAAAATTGTCTACGTCTTGAGCCAGCTTAAGTCCCTCGCTACACTCGAGAGTTTTCTAGTACCTACTTCGCTGATCGCTTCGTTCGCTTCGCTTCGCTCGGGAGTAAAACTAGTACCAGTAGTCAAAAATTACAATCCTTTCGTTTCGCTCGTGATTCAAGATGGCGCCCGTGCCGTAAGAGTGAAAATATACTATTTCCGTCTAACTACCGTGACTATTATTATCTGCGACTGACTTACAGAATGGATTGATGTCGCTAATACCATGGGTAGGTTTAAAAGGAATCACATAAATATACATTTTTTAATGCTATTGCTTTAGAGCAAGATTCGCTTAAAAGAATATGGAAATGATTATTTTTATATTTTCATAAGGAATACCAATACCTCATTGCTATTCTGGCTCATATTTAATAAATAGTTTCTTTGTCACCCATAAGACCTACTGTGTGCACGGGACGGGCTGTGTTTGACAGGTTCTGGTTCAATTCCCGGTTGAAGCACACCATATTGTTCAATACTTGACATCAGAGGCAGTCAGGATACCTAGTAGTTGTAATAAAATTTCCTACAGTCTATCTATTTTAAGTATGAATATTGACGCACGCTACGTAAGCTTTATCAATATCTCGTACAGTGGCCAGCACATCAGTTTACCCACTTTTGTTGCAAAATAGCCCTTATTACAACTGAATAAGATACCGCAGTGTTTACCTTGACGTGCTGTCGTCCGTACATAAGAAATGCAAATATGCGATTATTGTGTAGTCTTTGCCGTCAATAGGTAGGTGTGATTTACATGGAACTACATACTAAAGACAGTTTGTATTTGCTAGTCGAACATTGTAAACAATATTTTATCAAACAATTTATACATTTAAAAATTATATTAGTGCCTATAATAACTCATAAACTATTTGATTTAAAAATATCTCGGTGTTCAAAAATTAATTATCTATTAAGGGATGTAAGTTTTGGTTTTATATAATTTTATAATTAAATTTTCTGCTATAATAGTAAATAAAACAAACTTTAAACTAAAATTTCAAAACGAGCTTCAGTCAGATTTTTAATTTGTAAGTTATTATCAACCTGACCCAGGTCATCGTCCCTGGTATTTTATAATAAATCATTTCGTTAAAAAGGATTGTCAAGATTGTTTTGTGAATACGTAGATAAGTAAGAAGTGATTAAATCAGCAAAGGTAAAGTCCGTTTTTCTTTGCTTGACAAATATTGTAAACAATATTTGTCAAGCAAAGAAAAACGGACTTTACCTTTGCTGATTTAATCACTTCTTACTTATCTACGTATTCACATAGGGGACTGTAGTTCAGGGGAAGTGTTCACAAACAAATGAGTCACGTTGATCTCTGACTTATAAAATAAACAATGCTAAAGATACGAAACAAATACTGTCAATATTCCTTACGTAGTTTTTATTTTTACCACGAATTGGTCTTTCTTGAGAAGTGACAACAAATGACACAAAACTTTGTGCAAAAATCGAGCGTCGTGCTATTGGAAGAGTTTCAATTCCAAGCCAATTTAACCGACTTTAAAAAAGGAGGCTCCCAGTTTGACCTGTATGATTTCCACCTATATTTGTCCGCGATTATCTCGCGTTTGCTGGCTAAAGCGATTTTGTTGCTGTTTAGAGAAAAAGGATTTTTAACGTTTAGTCAAGGTTTTATTTAATAACTATTTTGGTTCATTTAGATACGAGTACCTTTAAAGGTAAAGGTACCTTACCTTTGGGTAATAACAGAAAACGAAGATAAATATATTTTTGAATTGCGCCGTTTTCTGAATAAACACTTAAAGGACTAAAATAACGCTAATAGAAGAAACAAATTCATATGAAGTCTGTGCATGATGTCACCTAAATTGACAGCATTACTCTACGCACGCACACTAATTTGATACTTCTATTAACGTTTTTAGGGTTCCGTAATTTTCTTAAGCTGTTAATTTAAAAAAAAAACGGGCTTCACTTATCCGCTTCTTATGGTAAAGTCTCATATGCCTCGACTGGCCTGTAGCTAATCTCAGTAAAACTAAGCTCAATATGTGCGTTTTGAGACTGCTTACCTCTATCTCCATACTTAAATGGAATTTTGGGTTTCTCTTCCTTCTAGTATGGTAGAGCTGACGAAATAATGGAGAGTGTAGGACGAGATATGGACACTGTGTTTGCCACACGCAGAGATATAGCACTGGGATTAGTGGCTAGGTCTCTCCCTTCTGTAGAGGAGAGTCCCACATAGCCCTCAACTGTTTCTGCCTCACCCAATGGTTGACTGGTAGAGAATTCTTTAAAGTATTAAGTCCACCATTTGTACTTCATTTTATTTGTTCAATAAAGAATATACAAAAATAAAATATAAAAATAACCCTCCGCCTTGCTAAACGAAGAGTATGCAGTTCAATGCATTTTTTTCCACCGTAACAAAAGAAAAAAGAAATCTTTATAATAATATGTGGTTAAATTGACATATTGCGTAGGTATCGTGTAATCATGGTTTAAAACCAATTCATACCGTTACCTGTAAGATTCTATCACATCTTTCCTCTTTAGTTGTTTAATGTAAAACTCTACATTCTGTAAAGTTTCTAATGAAGAAGTAAATAATCAATGATTACGTGATATAACAAAGAAACTTCTAGATCTGGTGCAGGTTTGGAATGACGCATAAAACAAGCACAAGAGTAGTTCTATTGTATTTATAGTTATGACCGCTAATTACATATCTGCGGGCAAAAAACCCACAACTAACAGCGTTACCTAGCACCTTATCAACGGTAACAATTTACTATTAGAAAACGAAATGGATTAGAAGATATTGGACCTATTCGCAAAATGGCCTGCATGCGTTTGTGGACTTATTCGTGAAATACCTCATTCTTAAAAGAACCCATTCGTGGGATATTCTTTTATATGTACTTTGGACTCATTCGCCGATAGACGTAGTCTTAAAAGGACTTATTCTTGAAATGGCGTATATTTATGTAAATGTTTTTTACAAATTAAATAGTAAAATACCAACAACGAAGGAAACCAGAGAGGTAAATTAATAATGTATACAGTGTTATAGGAAATAAGATCCATCCGGATCTTAGGATCCGAGATCCCGGAGGCGAGGAAGGAGTTCATTTGCACTTGCATTGCACACAAACAATTTTGACGGCGTAATGTGCTATCCAAAAGATAATATTTTTAGGTTATTAGCTTTTTAAGTATCGTAGCTCTCTAAATGTATATTATTTGTTCCGTGCCAATATCCGGAATCCATCTTGAGTCAAGCACCTGTCTTTTATCGGTTTTCGGTCCTAGCAACTTCCTCCCTTCGACTTCCGGCGCCACTGTCGCACGTTTGTGGAGGGGCTGACGACAGCGGCGGCCGGAGCGCGGCACAGTTTGATCATTATAGCGTCGTCTTTCGAAGCGGTTACACGTCTTAGCAAAACCTCTGCAAGTTAGTTTATTTTCTATAAAATCTAAATAAGTGTATTTTAACGTTATAATTTAATTCCTCCCTTCATTATGGAGAACGAAAATAGTGAAAATGTGCAACCAAGTGATAATTATAATGAGCGAGTGTCGCGAAAAAGGAGTCGTTCTCCAAGTTCGAGCAGTTCTTCATCATCGGAGGAATCCAGTCCCGAAAGGAGGCCTAAGCGATCTAGGAAAGAAAACGTAAGTGACATACGATTTGAATTCCTATCACAACAAGTGGCTTTTCTGACTAATTTAATAACTAAAAAACAATTAGAGCCGACACCGCAAGCATGTCCATTGTCTTTGACCTCAGAGGTCAGTGAAACCGTCGGCTGTCTGAGCGATGACTTGGGCCTACGCCCGCCGCTTGAAACTGTTGCGGATAGCCAGCAATTAAAACTATCCGAGTTATCGACTTCGCTGAAGGACCCTCCGTTCCCCCAAGCGAATGAGGCTCATTTGACTAAATTATCTCAGTTGCAAAGATTTCAATGCAATGATTGGTATGCAATTCGTTTTTCTGAGGCACAGAAAAAATATCTGGCTACCCCAGGTTTTATAGAATTAAATATTAACGATGAGTTGAGACGTTTTAAAGATACGGGTACTAATGAAGATCGTTTGTACTTATTAGAAAGAACTTATGCAGCATTATCTAACGCTATCCTTACCCAGAAAGACGAATTACGCATAACTTTACAGTCTCTGGTAGATTGGTCAAGTGATAAAAATACCACGCTCACATCCAAGTCCCTATTCGACAAAATTGAACAATTGTTTGGGAAGGATTGTAATTATACAAAAGTTACCGATGACATTTTACAAATATGTTGCGGCCGCAGGGCCGATTGTATCCACATGCGCAGGGAGTGTATATTAAAGCAGATTCAGGAGGGTATCACTGTGGAGCTTTGCAGAAAATTCCGCCCAGTGCGGAAAATTTATTTGATGCTAATTTATTGGCAACCTACTTACAAAAAATTGGGGGGGGGGGGGCGAAAAACTAACACCTTCATTGCAGGCTCCACAGCAAGCAGAAAGCAGCAGAAGAAACCGTTCTTATGATAGATTGCCGAAACCATCAACGAGTAAACAAGCTGGTGGAATTTTTTTTCGAGGAAACGCTTCCAATTCCAAGGACAACAATAAAGTGCGAGGACTGGATGGTGAAGGTGGACCTCAGCCAAGCGTATTTCCTTCTGCCAATAGCCGAGCAGCACCGACGTTTCTTAAGGCTCAGCTACGGCGGCGACCTGCTCCAGATGACTTGCCTACCCTTTGGCCTTTCATCAGCACCGAGGACTTTCGCCGCCGTGACGAATTGGATCGCAGAATACCTGCGAAGCCGTCAGAACATCAGGTGCGTGGTGTATTTGGACGATTTTCTACTGGTCAATCAGTCTCGCCATGTTTTACACGAACACATCAATTATATGGTGAATCTGATGCGACGACTCGGTTGGACGATCAACCTGGACAAATCTGTACTGGTTCCGACTCAACGCCTAGAATTTCTGGGTGTAATGTGGGACACCGGACTCAACATGAAGTCCCTGTCGGAACCGAAGCGCCTAACGCTACGCAAGGCGCTTCAACTTCAGATGTCCAAGGGCAGCTGGTCTCTCCGACAGGCCCAGTCACTCCTGGGGAGACTCAGTTTTGCCTCGTTCATCGTACGCAGAGGGAGATTACACTGTCGGACTATGCAGTACTACAGCCGACAGTTGCCCAAAGCACACCCTTACAAGCAAGTAACTTTACCAGAACCTGTACTTGCCGAGATGAGGTGGTGGATGGACGCCGCACGGGACTCGTCACCCATACACACAGCCCCGATATCTCACCTTCTAACCACGGACGCCTCCGACTACGGCTGGGCAGCCCAGTTGGGAGAAACAAACATATCAGGTCAGTGGACGAAGAGACAACTCACGTGGCATGTCAATCTGAAAGAGCTGTATGCCGTCTTCGCTGCGATACAGCAGAGCGGATCGCTGCTACAGAATGCTCATATATTGTTACAAACGGACAACCGCACTGTAGTAGCCTATGTAAACAAGGAAGGCGGGACCAAATCGGAGAAACTTCTGACCCTCACACGGCAACTTTTATCTGCAATGGATCGACTCAATATACATCTGACGGCGCAGTACTTTCCGGGCAGATACAACTGCGAAGTGAACGCTTTATCCCGGGGCCGTGCCTGTCCGGAGTGGCATCTGACCGAGGAAGCGGCGGACGTGATTTTTCAGATGTGGGGAACGCCACAGGTGGAACTGTTCGCGTCGGCGACGGCTCACGTGGTGCAGCGATACGTGTCGACAGACATGCAGGACGACAAAGCACTGTTCCACAATGCATTCCTCCTACGGTGGGATTACGACCTAGCGTGGCTGTTTCCCCCACCGAACTTGATCCCGCAAGTTCTATCGTATCTCAACACGGCGAGAGGTCAGTACGTTTTGATTGCCCCCAAATGGACCAGGGTGTTTTGGAGAGCAGATCTTCGAGCTCGCGCAGTACGGGGACCACACCGCATACAGAACCTGGAACGAGTGCTCATCGACACGAGAACGGGGACACATCCGCCTCAGATTCAAGACATATGTTTGGAGGCATGGCTGGTATCGGGTGGTTCGATGAAATAAAAGGTTGGTCGCGAGATGAAACATCCCTGTTAATGTCAAGCTGGCGAAAATCTTCTCTCAATACATATAGACCGGCGTGGAATAAATGGAGAAACTGGTGTAACACTAATGCAATTTCTTACAGTGACCCAAGCCCAGAGCAAGTCGCTCGTTATCTGGCACACTTGCATAACGACGAAGGTTTGGCCTACCGGACAATATTAGTTCACAAATCCGTGATCGCTACATTTACAAATACTAAAATATCATCAAATTTTTTCGTAAAACATATTTTAAAGGCTGTTTCAGTTGCAAAGGAAAATAAATCTAAACCACCTATTTGGAATGCGAAGGAGCTGTTAAGGTATTTAGAAAACAATTCACCGGATCCGAGTAATCTATATCAAGTATCCCGTCGGACTGCGATTTTACTACTGCTAGCATCGGGACGCAGGGTTCACGATCTTACTCTTCTAAGTGCTAATACGGAATTTTGTGAAGACGAGGGAAATTCAATGCTTCTGTGGCCTCGCTTCGGCTCAAAGACAGACAGCTGTAGCTACAGGCAATCTGGATGGAAACTCAAAAAACACCCGAGTCAAAACCTCGACAGTGTGCATTGGATTCGACAGTTAATACGGGTATCAGAACATCGTCGGAGTCTAGGTAATATCAATGAATTATTTATTACAGTGAGAGGAGAACCTAAACCAGCGTCCAGAACTGTAATTGGCGGCTGGATTAAATCCGTGTTGAGAGACGCCGGCGTCGAAGCACCCCCGGGCTCAGTCCGCTCGGCCGTAGCGTCGCTAAACTGGCTAGAACATTTTCCTATAGATCAAATTCTTGCAACTGGTAATTGGAGACAAGAACATACGTTTAGGACCTATTATCAGAAAGAAATAATAAATCAATGGCCAGATCCCAATTCATCTGAATCTATTTCGCTTTCGAATTATTTCAACCCAGTGCGGTGAATATTAAAATCAGTTTAATATACATAACTAAAAGAGCATGATTACATGATTCCTTAATAAATTAGTAATGCTTCATTATTTGCTATCATTTATCAATAATAAATCTTAATCTTTATCCTGTATTTCATTCCATAACACATTATAGCATCATCATATTATTTGGACTACCAGGAGATATCAAACACATCACTCAAGATGGATTCCGGATATTGGCACGGAACAAATAATAGAGAGTTTTAACTTACAATAAAACTTACCTATTATTTTTCCAACAATATCCGGAATCCAGGTAATTTCTACCTGGTACATCGTGAGTAAGTATAATGATCAAACTGTGCCGCGCTCCGGCCGCCGCTGTCGTCAGCCCCTCCACAAACGTGCGACAGTGGCGCCGGAAGTCGAAGGGAGGAAGTTGCTAGGACCGAAAACCGATAAAAGACAGGTGCTTGACTCAAGATGGATTCCGGATATTGTTGGAAAAATAATAGGTAAGTTTTATTGTAAGTTAAAACTCTCTATTTTTTATTATTTTATATCAATTTGTATACGAAAAAAGTTCACCGATATTTCTATGTCGAAGAAAAAATAGTTACTGTTTTCTAAGGGTTACGATTTCTATGTATTTAGACTATAATTTTGCAATAGTTTTTTAACGTGTAGATATTTTGCTTGATTTTTCAGGTAAACCGGTTAACTCGCAATCGAATTACCACACGAAAAATGTATGAATGCCGCGAGAATCGGCCTCCAGTTAACGAATAAGCCATTATAGAGATAGGAATGGTCCTTAAGGTCCTTTCCAGAATATGGTAAATGCGGATAGGTCCTTTCCAGAATAGGTCATATTTTTTTTGGTTTAAGCCATTTTGCGAATAAGTCTTATATTGACTGAATAAGTATAAAACTAACGATTTATTTTACTAAAATGTCATTTACGTAAATAATTGCTGACAAATAGGTGACGTTTTAAGATTAGGCGTTTTGTATTATATTATGAGAATATTCCTTATCTGGGGCCCCTATTTTTTAATTACAGTCGATATTACATGATATATTTATTAATAAAGGCAGTAATTTAAAACAAAATATCAAAATTTTGCAGCAATGAATTTCGTGTGTGACATTTTCACAGTAAGCAAATACATAATAAGATTTTCGTACCGAACCGCTACAAAAATGTTACTATTATATAATCTCAACTTGTCTACTATGAAATTAAAATTAATACTTAAATTGCTAGACATCGTAAGTCACATACGACCATTATCATACAGCATTATCATTCCTACCCGCTCGCTCGACTTCAAAGACAAATTTGATCCAATTCTAACGATATCACATACATACTGGTAGAATTGATAACCTCCTTTTTATATAAAATATGAAACTAAAGACAAAAATTATTAATCGGTTTATATCACAGACACACATACACAATATTACAAAGCACAAAAAAAAATAGAATTAAGAAATATTTAATCTGTGTGCTGTGAAACCAGCCTTAAAGTTCGTTTCCGATACTCTTGCGCTTTGCTCGCGTACGCGAGTCGCGAGGCGATTAGCGGGCTACAACCATACATATTTTGTGCTCGTTACTCGGCTCGCCATTCGTGCATGGCGAATGCATCAATGCTAAAACTTGCAGTAGGTAAGGGGTCAAATATGAGCCAAGTAAGCAAAATTATCTTAAGGTACATTTCGCCATGATTTGCCAATAAATTCTTTGGTCTAACTAAAAAGTCAAAGCAAACTTAGAGTATTAAAGATGGAAAGACAATATAAGAGTATAGCGCATTACATTTTCAAATCTTAGACGTCTTGTCTTGACTTTTGATCTGCAAACTAAGAACACGCAATAAGTTTCTGAGTCACCTAGTCAAAACAGTCTACGTCTGTCTGTGAAATTATTCTCCAATTTTGGGTGAAAAAGTGTCATTGAAGACTAACCTTTTTTATGTAGTTAATTTTGAATTCAGTTTTCATGCTTTTATTATTCGAGCGCGATTACCATCTGAAATCATTATCAAAAGTACAATTAAAGTCTTTTTTTTAATTTTCCTCTATTACTTAGAAAAGGTGGTAGAGTTTTTATAAAGTCAAAAAAGTCAAAAATAATTTATTCAAAATAACTTCTGACACCATGTAATATGGTTCAGCATATGTGGAAATAATGAGGCAGGGCACTTTATATTAAATTAATTTATTAAAAGACAAATAAGATATTTCGACATCTAATGACAAGACTATAGACAAGACGACAACCATCATACGATAACATTAGGACACGAAATGCCACTTAAGAACGTCAATAATTAGTGTAATATCAATCAATTATGGTCTATATGGAGCCAAAACATGTCTTCTTATCTTTTGGGCCCTACTAGCGCTTCAAGACAAAACACAGACAATCTGGCAAGTGCTGAGAAAAAACGCCGGAACAAACTCAGTCACCACTAACTGCCACAAAAATGATACAAATTATCATTTCCGTAACTGTTACAGAAGTAACATAAATTCGTTTGGTGTCGGGTACTCGTACCCAAAAAAGAAGTGGCAAATATTATTGGGTAGAATCATTTTAATAAGTACAATAATGTAAATACTTGGATACACACAGTAGGTACCTACCTGCATGCAATACTTCCTAGATCTTTAAATTTAATACCAGCAATTGTATTCATAGTGCAATTTGAATCAAATGGTTTGATTCATGCTACGAAAAGACAATGATATAAGAACACCTAACCCTCAGTCACGCAGTTTCTTTTCAAGATTCACAGTTAAGGTAGAATTTTCCATTTTGCTGGTGAAAAAAATACTTACGTGTATTGTACTTCGATAAAGGTGTGAGGTGATAACACCATAGTTAAAGGTGAGTTATTTCCAGCTGTCATATCAGTGGGTGATTCCTGGGATTCGAATTCGTTGGTTGATTCCTCTGGCCTTTTCATATTAGGAAATAGGAATCAGTGCAAAGTCTATCAAAAATTTTCAAAATCCTCTTGGAAAGTATGTAAATAAATAGATAATAAATATTGGACACCGATCACATACATTGTTCTGATCCCAAAGTAAGTATCTAACGCACTTGTCTCACGGAAATCAGATGCAATGGTGGTACCACAACACCCAGACCCGAGAAAATGTAGAAAGTTCTGAATTCTACATTGACCCAACCGGGAATCGAACCCGGGACCTCGGAGGGGTAACGCCTTGAAACCCAGCGTGCTTAGCCACTACACCACGGATGTCGTCAATTTAATTGTAATATTTAGAAAACGATAAATTATTGCATTGTAAGTAAAACAAATTGATAATCTTAATTTCTAACCGAACAACTAAATTTAACGTAGGTAAGGTTGGACGAATCGGGAGTACGGACACACCAGAGAGATCATTTTTTTGCATTTGAAACATAGGTCAGCAATTTACTACAAAGTGTAATTTTAATACTTAGTAAAGTTAAAACGAAGTCGCTTTCCGTTGTCTTTAAGTATACTTAAATCTTTAAAACTTCAAAACGGATTTTGATGTGGTTTAAATAGTTATAGTGATTCAAGAGGAAGGTTTATATGCATAATACATGTATGCATAATATTACTATATTACTAGTGAAACACTGCTAATTTTAGAGGTTCCTAAGTGAATTCGTATTTTTTTGCGCTTTCATTGCAAACACTGTCTGAACCCTACGCATAGGATCAAAATGCACCATATATTGTATACACCACAAAAAGGTCTACAAAAAACCTCATGGAGGCATATGTCTGTCTATTAGGGATATCACAATACAATAACAACTTTTATTATTTTTATGAGGAATAATGGCTTACTTAAGAAGCGATTTTTAGCAATACAATATTTTTTTATATAATAAAGTATTTAGTTTTTACAACATGCCATTGAAATGAATATTATTGAAGATATTGCAGATTTAAAATGCGGGCCAGCGGTTGCGGCGATATCGGCCTGGGCCGGGTGTTTATATTTGAGCGTTGATTGCTTTTCACATGGCATGGCCAATCATGTATCGCTCTTTCAAGGGTTATATTATTATATGAATAAATATGATATATACCCACAAAAATGGGTCCTTAAATGCTTACCAATATTATAAGTTCTACATCATTTATACCTATCTTACAATACTCCATTTTCTACCTATTTTTGGCATATCTGTTTTTGATTGATCTTTGGTTTTCAATGAAAGTTGTGATAAAACTTAAATAAATACTTTTACGCTCCAAGAAGTCTTTTAATCACTAAGATTTACTAGAAACAATAAAACAAAAATACCGCTTAAAAACTAGGTGAAAATACGGGCGCTTTAACACATATTTAAGTATTTTATTTTATTTTGGTATTTGACGTAAGGGACACAGTAGTTTCTGGCAATAGACTCAACGCAGATGATCCATCTGTAGCATAAAATTAATATTCCTATCGGAATAGAAGGACAAGTAAAAGCTGTCAAACGAAACCGATTTAAGATGTCAGTAACTAACATAAGTAAGTAACATTTGTAGCTTTAAATAAGATAACCTTTCGATCAGGAGATTTATAACAATGTTCTTAAGTTAAATATAGTAGTTAAGTGCATGATAAACAGTCGACACAAAATATTGAACATGCAGCTCTAGTGTAAAACTAAATATTATTTCATTATACAAAATATTCGTTGATATACATTCCCTGTGTTATTCTGTCTTTATTTTATACGTAAATTATCGTTTGTAGAATAGAATAATCAAACTGCGTACTTTAAATTTGAAGCGCTTTGGTAAATATAAGTCGTATATTAAGAGGCTTCGATTTGGACTAATCTACTTGTTAAATGATTATTTGTTGGGGTTATGCCGCTGTAATGCATAACAATTAATCACCGATCAAGTCACCATGTTTCAGACGCATTATTTCTCCAAAATATACACAATTTCACTTTTAAATATAAAAAATCAAATGCACGTAATTTTCAGCGAGCTTCTGCAGGGCGGTCAACTGTTTGACATCTGCCAAAAATGGTTCTGCTACCCATCTCTTTTTATCACACAGTTTGCTGGTAGTGACATCTCGCTTTTGTCGTTCTATTCCAAAGGGATAATAATTTTATGATCTGTAGTACAAAGGCTGTTCTAAACAGCGTGTCTGGTGCAACATAGAGGTCGTTGGTTATATCCAAAGAAAATTTATTTTTATTGTCTAATGCTAAAAAAGCTCTGAACGCTGTAAATAAATACCGCATTATCAGCAGCTTCAAACTGTTCGAAGCCGGGGCGGGTCGCTAGTCATATTATAAATCCGTAGTTTCGGGAGAAGCTCGGCTATATACAGATTTATGTACATATTCAATATAAACAGAGGCCTTTCACACTAGAATAATTAGAAACGAGCTCCACAGGAATTTACTTTTTTTTAACGTAAAGGCAAGGTATCCGCAAGTGTCAAATGAATAAGCAAAAAACGTTAGGAGCTAAGGTGTGTGAAACTAGCAAATCATAATTTAAATAACATTTCAGGAGTACCTATCTATTCTTACTTTCAATTTCATGAATATTTTCAGAGCCATGAAGCTTTTATCATTTGTCCCAATATTATTATATTTAACTCTTCGGGCGAAAGCAGACGAGACCTCCACTTACACCACCAAATACGATGGAGTGAATCTAGACCAAATACTGGAAAACGACCGCTTGTTAACCAGCTATGTGAACTGTTTACTTGAAAAAGGACCTTGCACTCCTGATGGCAAAGAATTGAAAAGTAAGTGGTTTAATAAACAAAAAAATACTTAGTACCTTCGGAAAGCACACAGCAAAAGCGACGTTACCGGAGTTATCATATATTTTTTGCAAAGGATTAAGATATAATGAAAACCTATACTAATATTATAAAGCTAAAGAGCTTGCTTGTTTGTTTGAACGCGCTAATCTCAGGAACTACTACCGTACGTACCGTACTATATATACAAGGACCTTAAAGGTTTTCCTACTGAAATCTCCACAGTTTCTCTTCAACCGAAATCAGTATACGGTGGTGGAGGATTGCTCACTTCATGTTCCTAGGGGCCGTCCATTAATCACGTGAGGTCGTTTTTCTCATTTTTTGACCCGCCAACCCTGGTGATATTTGGTGAGGTTTAGGACCACAATGGATCACGTGTATTTTTTTAGAAGTCTATGTTAAGACAATTTTTGACTGGAAAAAATATTTAAAAAATGGTGATTCGAAAAACATTTATATGTATTTGCAATAAAATTAATGAATAATTAATAATGTTGTCTTCGTCCCACGGAGTTGCAAGACTTTCATTTAAGGTTACAACTAGTAAAGCTTCTTCACTGGCAGTTGTTATTGGCAAAGAGGTTTGTGACAACAAATCGTTCAAATTTTTGCGCCGTTCAAAATTTCGGTTCAGAAATAGCGCTTTTTGACAAAAAATAAATAAAATTAATACACGTGATCTATAACGAGACCCCCCCCCCTCTCCCCTCGTGATGTTTTCCGTACCCCTTTCCCCCCTTTTGAGCCTCACGTGATTAAAGGACGGCCCCCTAGGTCTACAAACAAGTCTAAATGACCCACAATGTTGTCAAGTAAAGAAGAACCTCTTGAAGTTGTGAGACCATAATATATTTTTGTTCTTTAATTAACAAAGCTATTTTGTAGCCAACCTTCCGGACGCCATACAGAACGACTGCAAGAAATGTACAGATCGCCAACGAGAAGGCGCTGACCAAGTGATGGAGTATATCATAGACCATAGACCTGACGATTGGGAAAAACTTGAAAAGAAGTAAGAATTTTAAAAGCCTCAGACCGCGGCTCCATCTTTACAGCGCGGCGCCGTAGACCGTGCTACGGCGCGACGCCGTTATACAAAATCCGATTTCACTGCCACTTATAACGTTATAATAGCTCGCTTAGTAAAATAGGCGGGTCCTGACCGTAAAGCCCCGGGTTCGAATCCTGTTGGTGCATATTACCGCACCGCACCGCAGGCTACGGAGCCGCGCCGTAGCACCATCTACGGCGACGCGGCGTAG
>CAWUPE010000513.1:0-16172 GCA_963924145.1 Pyrausta purpuralis
ATTCCAAATTATCATAATAAATTAAATCATTAAACATTTCAATTCGTCTATTTAAAATATTTGCTTGGTAACAATATTTAAATGTTGGCAGGCATAATATAATATTAGTATGCTTAATATTTAACAATACTTTTCTAATGTGTTCAATCATATTTTTATAATTATTTGATATGTTAAAGTCCGCCTCACCCAAAAAAAAAAACACAGTAATCATCTAAGCTAGTACACATAGTTACCGTTTCACCCAGAACGAAGGTATTAGGCTTAACAATTCATCACTAACTACCCCCCTTTTACACGTACTAACAAAAGTATAATCACTGTTCGAAATAATAACCATACTGAGTTGCTCAATGAAATTTGGGGATGACTCCCGCGTCAGCACGAATCACTCGACGAACCCTTTCTCTCTGGTCTTCTAAATCTTAGCAGTCTTCTTGGTCCATTAATCTTCCTGGTCAGAGCCGGCAGCGTAAGGCCCGTTATTCTCGCACATCCCACTTCTGAGGTGTGACCACGTGTGGGGTGCTTAAATAATATACACGTAGTACAAATCTCCAGGTTCTTCTTCAATAGTTTTATTTCAACAAAATAGCACAAAGAAAGGGCACATAGTGATAGTAAGTACAAACAGAGGCTATATTCTGGCATGCAGCTCGCTTTTATACAAATCAAAACCCTGAACAACGATAGGAAAACAGTGGGGACGACATCCGTTTCCATATATGAACATTTACTATAATATTTATTTGTAGGATAAACAATCTGCTAATTAAATATATAAATTCATTAATTATTTAGTTATTCATCGTTATTAATTTAGTAAGCCTTTTAGATTATTATTTTAATAGTTACAATATTTAAAATAAATCTAACCTCCACCAACCAATCAGAGTCAACTTCCTTTTGTCGGCAAAATGAACATTTTGTTATACGGCAAACATAAAAATCTAATAAGTGTCCCAATAATCTTTAAATAATTAATTTACAATTAATAAAATATTATTACAATAATAAGATAATCTAAAGATTAATCCAAAATATTCTTATATCATAGCCAAGTTACATCAACATGGTGGACACTTTCGGCATTTCCATAACAAACGTTAAATAGGTTTGACACCTAGATAGGTGTATAAATTATGATGTATTGAACATAATATGAGGAAGAGAATGTGTAATTTAGTGAATACAGTGGGGTTACATAAGTCACACACAGTGAGTATATGTTTTAGTGCATAAGTCTACTATTACAGAACTAAGTAAATATGTGGGGCAGACTAGGATCGGAATTCATCGTGTAACACGTATAAAGGAACAGAATCAAAAAGTGCAAACCACCCTCCTTCACAAATAATACAAATACAATTAACTTTTAACTTCAAAAAACTGTTGTCGACTTAAAAAACGAGGTAATCAATTTGAACTGTTTGTATGTGATATCGACAGAATCGGATAAATTTAAGTATTCTTTTTTACAATAAAAGTAAACAAAGTCTTAAATGAATTCTCGGCAAAACCATTTCTTATTTTTGAGTCGGTACCATCGCATTAGCCATCTCAAGCATCATCTTTTTAAGATGTTTATTTAAGAATAGTGTATTTTTTTTATGAATAGTGTATTTTATTTAAAATTATGCTTCAGACTTCGCCCGCTGTGGGCGTAGTCTGATGTATCATTTTTGACATTTCACGTCGACAATTTCAATTTTATGATTTTCTAATTCATTAAATATAATTTTAACTTACGTGGCTATATCTTTAATAAATCTTGAAAAATATTGTTGTTTTTTAAGCATGATTCAAAAATTCTTCTCAATCAATAAATACACGAAAACACCAATTTTGTCTTAGCATTTTTCGAGCGCCACCTGGTGGTTTTACACGGAACTATGTCGAGACTTCCGACACTGAAGTGCTAGGAAACTGTAATTTGGCATATATATGTATTCTTATCTCCCTGCCAAAGTGTTGAAATGAAAATTTTAAAAATAATAATAATTGAGAGGTACATCATACACTAGCTATAATTTGTTTTAGTTTCATAATCAAAGGAATCACAAGGTGCAAACTTTCCCCTAACCTGTAATCTCAAAAATAAATAAATAAAATTAATTAAAAAAAGTAAAAACCGACTTTCAAAACTAATTTTTTAACCATCTCAAGAATCAACTATCAGAGCACCGACTCCAAAAAGAAATTTTTCGCCTCTAATGGATTCCTTTCCTTTAAACGGTCAAGAGTTTACTTATGACTTTTTAGTGCATTTTGTTTTTGAATTAGGTTATTCAGCTGTACAAAATCAAAATTTCGAATAATTTATTATTTAAAGGAAATCGCATGCTTATTGAAAGGCAATCTTAATCATGTTTTACAGATCATTTCTAGGTCAATAAAAGTGCTTACATACTCGTACTTACATAGTGAATACGGAACCCTTCGTACGCGAGTCTGACTCGCACTTGGCCGGTTTTCAAGTTATTCGAAATGATTACTGGTCGAGACTGTCGAACAGCTAGGTTTTACTGAAAAGGTTCTTCATTTTTGGTATGTTCAGATTGTTTACTATACTGTTCTATAAACATTGACTTGCATTAAATAATGAAATGTACCTACACGTGATCTGTGATCTTTACTCCGCATATCTAACCATAAATAAATAAACTCAATTGTTTATATAAAAAAACATTAGGAATTACACTGGAAATTTTGTTTGTAGCTGTCATGGTTATTCTTGATTGATTTCAATAGTCGGAAAACACATACACAAATCTATTTATTAATTAAAATGACCATATACAGGCTGTTCAAATTTTTTAACTATTTGATAGATGTTTGTAAAACGCTGAAGAGTTTTCTTAGAATGCACTAATATGAAAATCTGTCGCCCAATTTAATATTTCATATAATTCAGGGATTTTTGTGGGGCTGCCCTACGGCCTGATTTCACACTACTATAAATAAATAAATATAAATATCCTTTGGATATTTCCACACATCGCCATCTAGCCCCAAAGTAAGCTACTCAAAGCTTGTGTTATGGGTGCCAGACAACGGATATAATACTAAAATACTTTTTGTTTGTAAGTGCATACATGATATAGGTACATAGTAAACACCCAGACCAATACAAACAGACATGTTCATGCACACAAATGTTTGTATTGTGCGGGGATCGAACCCGCACCCGCTGCGTAGTAGGCGATTTCTCGACCACTACACCAGACGGGTTGTCAATGCGCAAGCGCAATGCGACTATGCGCAAGCGCAGTGCCTTTCTAGTGCGCAGAGTGCGGACCAACCCCAACCAGGATCGACTGCCCTTCATGAGGCTCCTGTAAAAATTAAAAAAAAGTATTCATTGAGTAGGGGTGCAATTATGACAGTCGAAGTAATACTTAACGCTTTTTCAATCAAGGAGACAAGTTTGCGATAGCACCTATAGTTATTTATTTAAAAATATGTATTATGATAGGTAATGTTTTGATTACAATGAGAAGTTTTCTTGTAATTAGATGTTTATATCATTGAGAGACGGTGATAGCGTAACTTTAAGAAAAAAATAACTTTATTTTAAGTAATACGAGGGTTAAACTGAAAGTTCTTAGAAAATCAAAAACTGATTACATTAGCCAATTATTAGTTTTATTATATCTTTTCAAAATATTGTCCATTGACGTCAATACACCGCTGCATGCGATGGAACCACTGGGAAAAGCACTTTGCCCACTCGTCCTTAGGGGTCTCTTCAATGGCATCGCGATACGCAGCCACCGCTTCTTCAGCATTCATAAACCGCTTTCCTTTAAGTTTTTCTTTAATTTTTGGAAATAAATAAAAATCACAAGGCGCGAGGTCGGGGCTATACGGCGGGTGACAGTAATTCAACGTTTGATGTCGCCAAATAGTCCGATCGTTCGCTTGGCGGGTGTGCGAACGAGGCGTTTGTCGTGGTGAAGGAGGATCCTACTGCGAGGTCGTTTCTCTCGAACTTTTTCCAAGACAAGTGGCAAACAATTGGTAGTGTACCATTCTGCAGAAACTGTTTTTTGATCCTCTAACACAATTGTTGCGAAATGACCTATCCTTCCAAAGAACGAGGCCACCATTTTTTTTCCCGCACTTCGATCTCTCTTCACTTTAGTTGGCAACTCCTCGAAAGGAAACACCCACTGAGCAGATTGTCTTTTGGTTTCAGGATCATAACAGTAAATCCAGCTTTCGTCACCTGTTAGTATGTCGAACACAGCATTTGAGTCACCTCCGTTAAATCTTTCAATCATTTTACGGCACCAATCCACACGATGGAGTTTTTGAGCCTTAGTCAAATTATGAGGTATCCACCGGGCGCAAAGCTTCCTGACCGCTAAATGTTCGTGGAGGATTTTGTGCACTTGACTCATACGATGCTAAGCTTGTCCGAATCTGCTGATAGGTCACTCTTTTGTCAGTCTCTATCATACGCCGCACAACACAGATGTTATTTTCAGTCGTCGCCGTAGAAGGCCGTCCCTCACGTACATCATCAGTGAGATTAGTGCGACCACGTTTAAACTCATTAAACAAGTTGTAAACAGTCGCACGAGATGGGGCTTCATCGTGAAAGGCCAATCGTAGTCTATCATAACTTTCTTGTTGACTTAAATGACATCGAAAGTCATAAAAATCATTGCACGAAAATTTTCTCGTGTTAAATTCATGTTGACGTGACACAGACAATTTTCAATTTGCCGCCAAATCGTAAAACAAATGACAAATGAATGAAATATATACTCAGTAATATTGGCAAAGAGTTCTATTTCAAATTTTAGATTTTTTTTTTTATTATATTGTTTATAAGTGGCCAGTTCTAAGAACTTTCAGTTTGACCCTCGTATAGCAGGTGGTAATTATCTACTTTTCGCAAACGTAAATTAAAGACAATTAAATAATATTAATATGTACTTCTAGTAAATAAAGGACTTTATTATGACAAAAGTAAGTATCTCAAAAAACCTAAAGGTCAGAAACGTATTTTACAATATAAACTGACCTAATATCAATGTTCTTTTGTTTAAGGTTGAAAAAAGAAAAACTTCTCAACGGTGGAAAAAAAACCCGAACCGTCGATTCCTCATTAAACAACTACGTATTTCATGCATAATGTTATATATTTTTCATACTGCAATAACATATAATGTCATATCTAAATATATTGAAATTTATCATTTAAATATTCATTTATATTATAATATGCCTTTTTAACTAAAAACTTCTAAAAAATTAATACCTTGGAGGGCTTTAATAAAGTTAGGCAAATGGTTATGTATCTTTATAGCCATATAGTAGGGACCGACCTTGAATAACTCCAGTCTGGCCGGAGGCAAAATAAAATCATTTGCGCGCCGCAAAGCGTAACGGCTCGACGTGTCATTAAAATGCTGAAAATATCTACTGTGTTTTCTTATAAAACGACATAATTCGAAGATATAGACGCAAGTCACCGTGAGTATTTCAAATTTTACAAATAACATTCTACATGTGTGTCTCGGCGCCGTAAACGTAATTATTCTAAGACATCTTTTTTGTAACACAGATACCGCATGCACATTGGTGGAGTTGCCCCAAAACATAATCCCGTATCCAGGCAGCAGCATGGCTATGATACGCAGTAAGCGCACACTCCTCATTTGTGTTTCTTCGAAGTTCGCGCAGCGCGTACGAAAAACTACTAAGCCTACTCACTACGACTTCTACATGCGGCTTCCATGAAAGGGTTGAGTCTAACGTGATTCCAAGTAGTGGGAACTTATTTACTTGCTCAATCAACTCTCCCTGATGTGATATGGACAAAACTAATTCCGTTCTCTGATAGGGCCTAAATTGCATAATTTTAGTTTTCCCAAAATTTATTGTAAGACCTATTTCTTTTAGTTCAGTTACTATTTTATGTAGACATTCACTAATAATACCCTGTATATTGTCTATATTATTTTGATCACAAGAAATCAAAATTGTGGCATCATCCGCAAACAGAATAATTTTATGTGAAACTACTGAAGGTAAATCATTTATGTAAGCTAAAAATAACAAGCAGCCCAATACACTGCCCTGAGGTATTGAGTCTGTTATAGTTTGAGTAGTGGAATTGACTTGCTTAAGTTCTTCAATTTCCCTATACAAATGCATAATTTGTACAAATTGTTTCCTATTGGAAAGATAAGAAGGTGAGCCAATCTTACGCCTTCCCTCGTATGCCAAGAAAATCTATTTTTTTTAATAAAATATCATGCAAAACACAATTATATGCTTTGGAAATGTCCATAAAAAGAGCTACCACACATTGCTTTTTGTCTAATCCATTTAGTATTTCATAAATACATTCGAATACTGCAGTTGCAGTAGAATGATTTTTCTAAAGCTATGTTGATTTTTATTTAGAACATTATATTTTTCTAGAAATTTATTCATTCTTTGACATATTATTTTCTCAAATATCTTTTAAATTACCGGCAATAAGGCAATTGGGCGATAATTTGCAACATTTTGTTTTTCACCTTTCTTAAAAATAGGCTTTATTATTGCCAACTTCAAGGCATCAGGGCAAATGCCCTTGTTATAGGACTGGTTAATTAAATACGTTAATGGTTTCACAAACTCATCAACACAATGTACGAGTAGGATACCTGGAATTTCATCACATCCACACGAGTTATTACGTTTAAGGCTTAGTATTGCTTTTTTACATCTGATTCCGTAACATCATCTAAATACATTGAGTTAGGCAATGATATTGCTCGTTGTTGGTTAGGATTAGTGATTATTCCTGAACTAATACCTACATAGTAATTATTAAATGTTTTGGCATTTTTCCGGGTGAAGTTTCATTTTGATTTTGTAATTTTAAGCAGATATTTTCATGTTTATGTTTTTTATTATTTGGTTTAATTTTTTCATTGATCATGTTCCACATTTCTTTATACTTATTGTACGATTTTTGAAGTCTTTTTATGTAGTATTTTCTTTTTTGTTTCGCAAGATTTTTTTTTAGAATTTTGCTGTATGATTTAGTGTAAGTTTAAAAGATTCAGTATCATAAGTAGATGTAAGTAAGCGTATGATACGTTTATGGTAGCAGCATTTCTGCAAACCTTTTGTAATCCATTTTGTTTTTTGACTATTCATCAGCATTATTTTCTTTTGTGGTATATTTATATCTAATAAATCCTTAATGGTTTTAAGAAAATTGTTATAGTTATCAGTAATATTGCTATTTGAATTTAATATACTATTCCAATTTATTTGCTTCAGTTTTTCTTGAAATTTATCCATGTTTTTGTTATTAAATATCCGTTTACTTATTTTGTACGAAAAATTATTAATACGAAAATTATCCTGTAGTGGAAATTGTCCGATTAATGTATAGTGTTCAGGGATATAATATTTCTTCACAATCGCTTCCATGTTTACGTTTGCAGACACTATGAATTGATCCATACACGATGCAGTATTTGTCGTCACTCTAGTATGTTCTTTTATGATGCAGTGTAATCTAAACGATTTTAAGAGATTTAGGAATCTACGCGATAAGTTAGTATTTTGGGTTATATCTATATTTATATCACCTGCTATAATAATCCTTTTATTTGAAGAGTGCTTTGTGATATGCTTTAAAAGAGCATGTAACTTTGAGAAAAACGTATCTTCTTCCCTATCTGATCGATATATAGATATAATCAATAAATTGTTTTTAATAATTTCGATAGCACAAAATTCTACTACAAATTCTACTGTATACGACTGAATATCCAAACGCTCCATTGTTTTGACATTGCTCCTAGTAAATATAGCTACTCCACCATGCCTACTCCTACCCCGTGCACTTTTTTGCCGCAAAAATTTAGCTTTTAGCTCATAGCCCTCCAATGTATAAAGTTGATAGTTATCCGGCAATAACCAGTGCTCCACTATTACAAAAATATCTATATCGGCATTCATTAAAAGAACATTAAGATCATCAATCTTATTTGTTAAAGATTGAATGTTTTGACACATAATTTTATAATAATTAGGAACGAAAGGAATGGTTTGTTGGCAAAGATATTGTATCTAAGATATCTCCTACCCCTTGATTTCCACATACCACATGACTACCTAGCATTAGTATAAGTTGATTTACATCCTTCAAAATTGTTTTAAACCCTTGAAGATTATTTTTTCCATTATATTTTAAAAACATGTCATATGAGTAATGTAATTTTTTGTTTAAGTCAACAATGTAACAATATTCATAATTCAAATTATCATAATAAATTAAATCATTAAACATTTCAATTCGTCTATTTAAAATATTTGCTTGGTAACAATATTTAAATGTTGGCAGGCATAATATAATATTAGTATGCTTAATATTTAACAATACTTTTCTAATGTGTTCAATCATATTTTTATAATTATTTGATATGTTAAAGTCCCGCCTCACCCAAAAAAAAAAACACAGTAATCATCTAAGCTAGTACACATAGTTACCGTTTCACCCAGAACGAAGGTATTAGGCTTAACAATTCATCACTAACTACCCCCTTTTACACGTACTAACAAAAGTATAATCACTGTTCGAAATAATAACCATACTGAGTTGCTCAATGAAATTTGGGGATGACTCCCGCGTCAGCACGAATCACTCGACGAACCCTTTCTCTCTGGTCTTCTAAATCTTAGCAGTCTTCTTGGTCATTAATCTTCCTTGGTCAGAGCCGGCAGCGTAAGGCCCGTTATTCTCGCACATCCCACTTCTGAGGTGTGACCACGTGTGGGGTGCTTAAATAATATACACGTAGTACAAATCTCCAGGTTCTTCTTCAATAGTTTTATTTCAACAAAATAGCACAAAGAAAGGGCACATAGTGATAGTAAGTACAAACAGAGGCTATATTCTGGCATGCAGCTCGCTTTTATACAAATCAAAACCCTGAACAACGATAGGAAAACAGTGGGGACGACATCCGTTTCCATATATGAACATTTACTATAATATTTATTTGTAGGGATAAACAATCTGCTAATTAAATATATAAATTCATTAATTATTTAGTTATTCATCGTTATTAATTTAGTAAGCCTTTTAGATTATTATTTTAATAGTTACAATATTTAAAATAAATCTAACCTCCACCAACCAATCAGAGTCAACTTCCTTTTGTCGGCAAAATGAACATTTGTTATACGGCAAACATAAAAATCTAATAAGTGTCCCAATAATCTTTAAATAATTAATTTACAATTAATAAAATATTATTACAATAATAAGATAATCTAAAGATTAATCCAAAATATTCTTATATCATAGCCAAGTTACATTCAACATGGTGGACACTTTCGGCATTTCCATAACAAACGTTAAATAGGTTTGACACCTAGATAGGTGTATAAATTATGATGTATTGAACATAATATGAGGAAGAGAATGTGTAATTTAGTGAATACAGTGGGGTTACATAAGTCACACACAGTGAGTATATGTTTTAGTGCATAAGTCTACTATTACAGAACTAAGTAAATATGTGGGCAGACTAGGATCGGAATTCATCGTGTAACACGTATAAAGGAACAGAATCAAAAGTGCAAACCACCCTCCTTCACAAATAATACAAATACAATTAACTTTTAACTTCAAAAAACTGTTGTCGACTAAAAAAACGAGGTAATCAATTTGAACTGTTTGTATGTGATATCGACAGAATCGGATAAAATTTAAGTATTCTTTTTTACAATAAAAGTAAACAAAGTCTTAATGAATTCTCGGCAAAACCATTTCTTTTTTTGAGTCGGTACCATCGCATTAGCCATCTCAAGCATCATCTTTTAAGAGTTTATTTAAGAATAGTGTATTTTTTTTATGAATAGTGTATTTTATTTAAAATTATGCTTCAGACTTCGCCCGCTGTGGGCGTAGTCTGATGTATCATTTTTGACATTTCACGTCGACAATTTCGAATTTTATGATTTTCTAATTCATTAAATATAATTTTAACTTACGTGGCTATATCTTTAATAAATCTTGAAAAATATTTGTTGTTTTTTAAGCATGATTCAAAAATTCTTCTCAATCAATAAATACACGAAAAACACCAATTTTGTCTTAGCATTTTTCGAGCGCCACCTGGTGTTTTACACGGAACTATGTCGAGACTTCCGACACTGAAGTGCTAGGAAACTGTAATTTGGCATATATATGTATTCTTATCTCCCTGCCAAAGTGTTGAAATGAAAATTTTAAAAATAATAATAATTGAGAGGTACATCATACACTAGCTATAATTTGTTTTAGTTTCATAATCAAAGGAATCACAAGGTGCAAACTTTCCCCTAACCTGTAATCTCAAAAATAAATAAATAAAATTAATTAAAAAAAGTAAAAACCGACTTCAAAACTAATTTTTTAACCATCTCAGAATCAACTATCAGAGCACCGACTCCAAAAAGAAATTTTTCGCCTCTAATGGATTCCTTTCCTTTAAACGGTCAAGAGTTTACTTATGACTTTTTAGTGCATTTTGTTTTTGAATTAGGTTATTCAGCTGTACAAAATCAAAATTTCGAATAATTTATTATTTAAAGGAAATCGCATGCTTATTGAAAGGCAATCTTAATCATGTTTTACAGATCATTTCTAGGTCAATAAAAGTGCTTACATACTCGTACTTACATAGTGAATACGGAACCCTTCGTACGCGAGTCTGACTCGCACTTGGCCGGTTTTCAAGTTATTCGAAATGATTACTGGTCGAGACTGTCGAACAGCTAGGTTTTACTGAAAGGTTCTTCAATTTTTGGTATGTTCAGATTGTTTACTATACTGTTCTATAAACATTGACTTGCATTAAATAATGAAATGTACCTACACGTGATCTGTGATCTTTACTCCGCATATCTAACCATAAATAAAATAAACTCAATTGTTTATATAAAAAAACATTAGGAATTACACTGGAAATTTTGTTTGTAGCTGTCATGGTTATTCTTGATTGATTTCAATAGTCGGAAAACACATACACAAATCTATTTATTAATTAAAATGACCATATACAGGCTGTTCAAATTTTTTAACTATTTGATAGATGTTTGTAAAACGCTGAAGAGTTTTCTTAGAATGCACTAATATGAAAATCTGTCGCCCAATTTAATATTTCATATAATTCAGGATTTTTGTGGGGCTGCCCTACGGCCTGATTTCACACTACTATAAATAAATAAATATAAATATCCTTTGGATATTTCCACACATCGCCATCTAGCCCCAAAGTAAGCTACTCAAAGCTTGTGTTATGGGTGCCAGACAACGGATATAATACTAAAATACTTTTTGTTTGTAAGTGCATACATGATATAGGTACATAGTAAACACCCAGACCAATACAAACAGACATGTTCATGCACACAAATGTTTGTATTGTGCGGGGATCGAACCCGCACCCGCTGCGTAGTAGGCGATTTCTCGACCACTACACCAGACGGGTTGTCAATGCGCAAGCGCAATGCGACTATGCGCAAGCGCAGTGCCTTTCTAGTGCGCAGAGTGCGGACCAACCCCAACCAGGATCGACTGCCCCTTCATGAGGCTCCTGTAAAAATTAAAAAAAAGTATTCATTGAGTAGGGGTGCAATTATGACAGTCGAAGTAATACTTAACGCTTTTTCAATCAAGGAGACAAGTTTGCGATAGCACCTATAGTTATTTATTTAAAATATGTATTATGATAGGTAATGTTTTTGATTACAATGAGAAGTTTTCTTGTAATTAGATGTTTATATCATTGAGAGACGGTGATAGCGTAACTTTAGAAAAAAATAACTTTATTTTAAGTAATACGAGGGTTAAACTGAAAGTTCTTAGAAATCAAAAACTGATTACATTAGCCAATTATTAGTTTTATTATATCTTTTCAAATATTGTCCATTGACGTCAATACACCGCTGCATGCGATGGAACCACTGGGAAAAGCACTTTGCCCACTCGTCCTTAGGGGTCTCTTCAATGGCATCGCGATACGCAGCCACCGCTTCTTCAGCATTCATAAACCGCTTTCCTTTAAGTTTTTCTTTAATTTTTGAAATAAATAAAAATCACAAGGCGCGAGGTCGGGGCTATACGGCGGGTGACAGTAATTCAACGTTTGATGTCGCCAAATAGTCGATCGTTCGCTTGGCGGTGTGCGACGAGGCGTTGTCGTGGTGAAGGAGGATCCTACTGCGAGGTCGTTTCTCTCGAACTTTTTCCAAGACAAGTGGCAAACAATTGGTAGTGTACCATTCTGCAGAAACTGTTTTTGATCCTCTAACACAATTGTTGCGAAATGACCTATCCTTCCAAAGAACGAGGCCACCATTTTTTTCCCGCACTTCGATCTCTCTTCACTTTAGTTGGCAACTCCTCGAAAGGAAACACCCACTGAGCAGATTGTCTTTTGGTTTCAGGATCATAACAGTAAATCCAGCTTTCGTCACCTGTTAGTATGTCGAACACAGCATTTGAGTCACCTCCGTTAAATCTTTCAATCATTTTACGGCACCAATCCACACGATGGAGTTTTTGAGCCTTAGTCAAATTATGAGGTATCCACCGGGCGCAAAGCTTCCTGACCGCTAAATGTTCGTGGAGGATTTTGTGCACTTGACTCATACGATGCCTAAGCTTGTCCGAATCTGCTGATAGGTCACTCTTTTGTCAGTCTCTATCATACGCCGCACAACACAGATGTTATTTTCAGTCGTCGCCGTAGAAGGCCCGTCCCTCACGTACATCATCAGTGAGATTAGTGCGACCACGTTTAAACTCATTAAACAAGTTGTAAACAGTCGCACGAGATGGGGCTTCATCGTGAAAGGCCAATCGTAGTCTATCATAACTTTCTTGTTGACTTAAATGACATCGAAAGTCATAAAAAATCATTGCACGAAAATTTTCTCGTGTTAAATTCATGTTGACGTGACACAGACAATTTTCAATTTGCCGCCAAATCGTAAAACAAATGACAAATGAATGAAATATATACTCAGTAATATTGGCAAAGAGTTCTATTTTCAAATTTTAGATTTTTTTTTTTATTATATTGTTTATAAGTGGCCAGTTCTAAGAACTTTCAGTTTGACCCTCGTATAGCAGGTGGTAATTATCTACTTTTCGCAAACGTAAATTAAAGACAATTAAATAATATTAATATGTACTTCTAGTAAATAAAGGACTTTATTATGACAAAAGTAAGTATCTCAAAAAACCTAAAGGTCAGAAACGTATTTTACAATATAAACTGACCTAATATCAATGTTCTTTTGTTTAAGGTTGAAAAAGAAAAACTTCTCAACGTGGAAAAAAAACCCGAACCGTCGATTCCTCATTAAACAACTACGTATTTCATGCATAATGTTATATATTTTTCATACTGCAATAACATATAATGTCATATCTAAATATATTGAAATTTATCATTTAAATATTCATTTATATTATAATATGCCTTTTTAACTAAAAACTTCTAAAAAATTAATACCTTGGAGGGCTTTAATAAAGTTAGGCAAATGGTTATGTATCTTTATAGCCATATAGTAGGGACCGACCTTGAATAACTCCAGTCTGGCCGAGGCAAAATAAAATCATTTGCGCGCCGCAAAGCGTAACGGCTCGACGTGTCATTAAAATGCTGAAAATATCTACTGTGTTTTCTTATAAACGACATAATTCGAAGATATAGACGCAAGTCACCGTGAGTATTTCAAATTTTACAAATAACATTCTACATGTGTGTCTCGGCGCCGTAAACGTAATTATTCTAAGACATCTTTTTTGTAACACAGATACCGCATGCACATTGGTGGAGTTGCCCAAAACATAATCCCGTATCCAGGCAGCAGCATGGCTATGATACGCAGTAAGCGCACACTCCTCATTTGTGTTTCTTCGAAGTTCGCGCAGCGCGTACGAAAAACTACTAAGCCTACTCACTACGACTTCTACATGCGGCTTCCATGAAAGGGTTGAGTCTAACGTGATTCCAAGTAGTGGGAACTTATTTACTTGCTCAATCAACTCTCCCTGATGTGATATGGACAAAACTAATTCCGTTCTCTGATAGGGCCTAAATTGCATAATTTTAGTTTTCCCAAAATTTATTGTAAGACCTATTTCTTTTAGTTCAGTTACTATTTTATGTAGACATTCACTAATAATACCCTGTATATTGTCTATATTATTTTGATCACAAGAAATCAAAATTTGTGGCATCATCCGCAAACAGAATAATTTTATGTGAAACTACTGAAGGTAAATCATTTATGTAAGCTAAAAATAACAAGCAGCCCAATACACTGCCCTGAGGTATTGAGTCTGTTATAGTTTGAGTAGTGGAATTGACTTGCTTAAGTTCTTCAATTTCCCTATACAAATGCATAATTTGTACAAATTGTTTCCTATTGGAAAGATAAGAAGTGAGCCAATCTTACGCCTTCCCTCGTATGCCAAGAAAATCTATTTTTTTTAATAAAATATCATGCAAAACACAATTATATGCTTTGGAAATGTCCATAAAAAGAGCTACCACACATTGCTTTTTGTCTAATCCATTTAGTATTTCATAAATACATTCGAATACTGCAGTTGCAGTAGAATGATTTTTCTAAAGCTATGTTGATTTTTATTTAGAACATTATATTTTTCTAGAAATTTATTCATTCTTTGACATATTATTTTCTCAATATCTTTTAAATTACCGGCAATAAGGCAATTGGGCGATAATTTGCACATTTTGTTTTTCACCTTTCTTAAAAATAGGCTTTATTATTGCCACTTCAAGGCATCAGGGCAAATGCCCTTGTTATAGGACTGGTTAATTAAATACGTTAATGGTTTCACAAACTCATCAACACAATGTACGAGTAGGATACCTGGAATTTCATCACATCCACACGAGTTATTACGTTTAAGGCTTAGTATTGCTTTTTTACATCTGATTCCGTAACATCATCTAAATACATTGAGTTAGGCAATGATATTGCTCGTTGTTGGTTAGGATTAGTGATTATTCCTGAACTAATACCTACATAGTAATTATTAAATGTTTTGGCAATTTTTCCGGGTGAAGTTTCATTTTGATTTTGTAATTTTAAGCAGATATTTTCATGTTTATGTTTTTTATTATTTGGTTTAATTTTTTCATTGATCATGTTCCACATTTCTTTATACTTATTGTACGATTTTTGAAGTCTTTTTATGTAGTATTTTCTTTTTTGTTTCGCAAGATTTTTTTTTAGAATTTTGCTGTATGATTTAGTGTAAGTTTAAAAGATTCAGTATCATAAGTAGATGTAAGTAAGCGTATGATACGTTTATGGTAGCAGCATTTCTGCAAACCTTTTGTAATCCATTTTGTTTTTTGACTATTCATCAGCATTATTTTCTTTTGTGGTATATTTATATCTAATAAATCCTTAATGGTTTTAAGAAAATGTTATAGTTATCAGTAATATTGCTATTTGAATTTAATATACTATTCCAATTTATTTGCTTCAGTTTTTCTTGAAATTTATCCATGTTTTTGTTATTAAATATCCGTTTACTTATTTTGTACGAAAAATTATTAGTACGAAAATTATCCTGTAGTGGAAATTGTCCGATTAATGTATAGTGATCAGGGATATAATATTTCTTCACATCGCTTCCATGTTTACGTTTGCAGACACTATGAATTGATCCATACACGATGCAGTATTTGTCGTCACTCTAGTATGTTCTTTTATGATGCAAGTGTAATCTAAACGATTTTAAGAGATTTAGGAATCTACGCGATAAGTTAGTATTTTGGGTTATATCTATATTTATATCACCTGCTATAATAATCCTTTTATTGAAGAGTGCTTTGTGATATGCTTTAAAAGAGCATGTAACTTTGAGAAAAACGTATCTTCTTCCTATCTGATCGATATATAGATATAATCAATAAATTGTTTTTAATAATTTCGATAGCACAAAATTCTACTACAAATTCTACTGTATACGACTGAATATCCAAACGCTCCATTGTTTTGACATTGCTCCTAGTAAATATAGCTACTCCACCATGCCTACTCCTACCCCGTGCACTTTTTTGCCGCAAAAATTTAGCTTTTAGCTCATAGCCCTCCAATGTATAAAGTTGATA
>CAWUPE010000514.1:0-19325 GCA_963924145.1 Pyrausta purpuralis
TACGCTGCTCCGTCTTTCAAATGCCAGCGGCGGACGGAGACGTGGCTCCGGATTCAGCCGGGGCTCTAAGCTCTCCACTGTGGCATTGATACGAGCCGTTGTTAGGCTCATGATTTTAGCCGCCCATTCCTCCATGGTGGCGGAGGACGGATTTCCTCCAGTGGGGGCGGACGCCTCTTTGTTCTGGAGACTGGTCTTGAGCTCGGCCAGTTCCCTTTTTAACTCTGCCAATTCCGCAACCAAGCGGCCATTTTGAGCTCTCAGGGCTTGAACCTCCTCGGAGACGGTTCTGATGGCGAGTGCTTCCGATGCCTCCCGAATCATCTCGCTTGCTGTGTTTAGCGCTGCCTGCATCGTCCCCTTGAGTTTGCCCGACTTGGTTTTGACCTCCTGGATCATAGTCAGGCCCTTCGCTATTTGCGATTTGAGCGACATTGTTGTCGCTTCCTCGTCCACGTGCCCGCTGTTGGACAGCATCCTCCTTGTACTGTCTCGCATTTTGCGGGCCTCGACGGTGATATCGAGCATTTCTTTCTCAGCCTGAAGCTCGAGCTCTTGTTGTTGGAGCTTCAGGAACTCACGTTTCTTTTCCGCGAGTCCAACGTATTCCCCTGTAGTGGGAGGCCGACCGCGTCCTCTACGCGATGTTGTCGTAAATGTTGCCGGTAGTTTGGGAGATCGGCAACGGTCCGATTCTGAATCCGTCTCGCTGCCTTGATGTGCGAACGGCCGCTTGTGACCTCTCCAAAACTTTTGCCTCGATTCAGCAGGCACCGTGGTGCCCGCTGAAGAGTCTGACCTGTTTTCCATGTCCGTGTCGATACGTGTTAGAGACACTCGCAGCTCGCGGTGTCCCGACCCGGTTAGCGCTGAGGCGCTGTCTAATTTTCTGTTAGGGCGGGGCGATGGGAACCCACCGCGCCGCACTCTTCCGTCAACTCCACCAATCTCCGCTTCCTCACTCTCCACTTCTACTACATCTATCACACTCGGCTCGCACCGAGGAACAATTGTTGCCCCCCCCGTATACGTGGGGCAGCCCGCCCTGAGAAGGGCGGGGAGGGATTCCCCAGCTGAGCTGGGACCCTCTCGGGGAATAATATCCTTTTTACAATTGTCCATATTTTTTAACTGCTTACGGGCGCAGCTGCCCCTCCTCACCTCGTGACGGGGTAGGGACCGACGTATCCCCGCCGGCCATTCAGTGCATCGGCCCCCGCCAAACCTTGCACTTAGGGGATTTTAAAGACTTGTCTGTCGCGGTTCTGACTTCAGTAGCCAGGACCCCCGTCCCCCTCAATGGGGATTACGGGTGCGCCCGAGAGGGCCGCCACTCGATCGCCGAGTATAGGCCACCACATCCCGCGCGCCTGTCACGTTAGCCGGCTGGTGGATGGAACACCAGCCGTTGCCCAGGGTACACCACGAGGAGGTCTGACAGATGGTACCCCAACCTAACCTAACCTAACCTAACCTAACCTAACCTAACCTAACCTAACCTAACCTAACCTAACCTAACCTAACCTAACCTAACCTTTTTTTTTTTTTTTTTTTTTTTTTTTTTTTTTAACGTTGGAAAATGCATTACGCATACTCGCCGCCCGGGGGAGACGGCGAGTTATGTGGGACTCGAGCTCAGACGCCCATACCCACTAAAAACCAACGACACTCCGTCAGTCACCTGGCCGCTCAAAAGTCGTCACAAGCCAGTCGTCGTCGTCCGAGAAATCGGACGGCGACGACTCGCTCAACGACTCGTGAGCGGCGGACGGGGCTGCGGGAAGCCGGTCGGATACTACCGCTGCCCCGTCGGTGATTGCCCGCCGCAGCAGGCCCGGCAAGCCCACCCCATGAGGGGGGGCAACGGGAATGGCCCGGAGTGTGCGGTCATTCCCGTCAGGCGGCGGTGGAAGCGCGTGCAATGCCGGCGTGGGTACCCCCGTACCCGACGCCGGCTGGCCACCACCGGGGGGGAACAGGCGATTATAACGCCGCCGTCTCCGCCCCGTTCGTCGCCTTCGGATCGGGGCGGCAAGAGGATCCTCCTCCCGCACCCTCTCCGCTGCCTCCTTCTGTGAGATAACGTCCTCGCAGAAGGAGGTGACGGCCTTCCAGGCTCTGTCACTCCCAAGCATGGCCTCCACCACGCTGGGGAGGGAGAGGTCCTGGCCGATCTCCGCGACCAGAGTGCGGCGCTGCGACTCCCACGCTGGGCACGACACAAGGGTGTGCTGAGCCGTGTCCTCCGCAGCACCGCACTCGTGACACGCGGCGGTCTCCTCCCGTCCGATCCGGTGCAGATAGGCGCCGAAGCATCCGTGTCCGGTAAGGACCTGCACCAGACGGTAGGTGAGGGAGCCGTGCCGTCTCTCTAGCCATCGGGTCAGGACCGGGGTCAGGGCGTCGAGGGTGGCTCGACCCGACTCCGAAGAGTTTAGGACCCCGGTCCAGGCCCGAATCAGCAGCTCTCGGGTCTGGCGCTCGAAGGCGCGCTCCTCCTCTAGGGAGCCGCGCTCTCCCCGAGAACGCTGCTCCGACCGTCGTGCGTATGTCCAGGCTAGGACTCGGGCCTCGAGCTCCCAAGGCGGAGTCCCAGCCAGGACACACGCCACTGTACCCGCTACTGTGGAGTAGCAGCGGGCCGCCCTCTGCGCGATGACACGCTGGGGCCGCCTGAGCTGAGACACGTTGTCCCTACTCAGGCGGTTCGCCCAGATGGGGGCACCGTAAAGCGCCATGCTTTTTAAAATGCCGGCGTACAGACGTCGGCAATGAGCACTTGGCCCGCCCAAGTTCGGGAGCAGCCACCCCAGCGAGTCCGCCGTCTTTAGCAGCCGGGGTGACAGTTCGGCGAAGTGACGGCCGAACCGCCACCGGCTGTCGATGATAAGTCCCAGATATTTCATCTGGGGCTTAACGTCGATGGCCACGCCGTCGACCATCAGGCTGATGTTCGGTGGGTGGCGTTGTCGCGGACCGTCAAACAAGACAGCCTCCGACTTCTCCAGAGCGACCCTTAGGCCCAACAGGCGAATCCGTTGGACCACAAGGTCGCACGCCGCGGAAGCCAGCTGGAGGACCCGCGCGACATCCCAGGCCCGGGCAAGCACGAGAGTGTCGTCCGCGTAGCAAACGACCCTCACGCCCGGGGGGAGTGCGCCCCTCAACAGCCAGTCAAATCCGATATTCCACAGGCATGGTCCGAGGACTGATCCCTGTGGAACACCGGACTGCACGCGTTGACTCCTCAGCGAGCCGCTCTGGTCCACGTACGTGACCGTCCTGTCCCGGAGGTAGTCAGACAGGAGGCGGACCAAGTAGGGCGGCACACCGTGGGCGCGCAGGGGCCTCGACAATGGTGGTGTGGGGAATGCTGTTGAATGCGTTGGCGATATCAAGGGATATCGCCAACAGCCTTTCCCCACTCTCGGCAGCACCCCTCACCATTTCCCCCAAGAAGCTTAGCGCGTCCAGGGTCGAGCGGCCAGCTCGGAAGCCAAACTGGGCCTCCGCCAGGTCAGGGCCGGTAGTCGCTAAGTGCCGGACGACGCGGGTTGCGAGAATCCTCTCGAAGAGTTTTCCCGCCTCGTCCAACAACACAATCGGCCGATAGGCCGATGGAGAGTCCATCGGCCGGCCCGGCTTGGCGAGGAGGCAGAGGGCGCCTTCCTTCCACAGCTTCGGGAACCTTCCGACAGCAAAACAGCTGTCGAAAAGTTCCCGAAGTTTCTCCTCCAGGTAGCCCGCCGCGATGAACAGGACACGAGCGGGCACACCGTCCGGTCCTGGTGCCGTCTTTTTACCCCGGAGGCGGAGCGCGGCGGCTTGCACTTCCGCCCCCGAGACTGGCGGAAAGGAGTCAGCCGGGTCCTCAACAGAACTCGGCCGAGTCATCGGCGGCGGCGCGAAGTCCGGGTCAGAACCGGGGAACAACGCCCCGACCACCGCTTCCACCATCGCCGGCTCGAGAGTCTGGGTGAGTGGAGGACCATGGGCGCGCAGCTTGTTGCGCGCAGCCCGATACGGTCTCCCCCACGGGTCCCAGTCCAGACTCTCCAGCATCGTCGCCCGGGCTTCATCCTTCGCGGCGGCGATCGCTACCTGGAGGCGCTTCTTCGCCTCCAGGTACCCGGCGTACAGGACGTCTTCCCTCTCCTCATCGCGGATTCTGCGCCTCCGGCTCCTGGTATACGCCCGCCGTGCAGCAGTGCAGGCGGACCGCAGATCGGCAATTTCTGCCGACCACCAATAGACGGAGTTGCGACGAGGAGGGGGAAGAGATCTCGGCATTGACGCGTCGCACACCTCCGTCAGAACTTGGCGGAGCTGGGAGGCGGAGCCGTCTACGTCCGCGCCGGTCAAAGAGGGACAAAAACCAGTCCTGGACCAGCGCGGATTCGTGAGCCATGTCTCGGTCAAGCCGGGCCAGCGCCCAGCGCGGTCTCGACCGAGACACGGTGGCCGACGTGGGGCGTTGGGTGGAGACTGAGTCCAACTCGAACCGGATATACCGGTGGTCGGATCCAGTCTCCACCAACAGGACGCGCCAGTTGTTCGCGCGAGCTGCGACGACAGGAGAGGCGAACGTGAGGTCCACCACTGACCCGCCCCGCCGTCGCACGCACGTGTGCGTCCTGCCCCTATTCAATAGGGTCAGGCCTGTCGCCATCGCCATGGCCTCCATGGCTCGGCCGCGGCAGTCCGTCACACGGCTACCCCATGTGACGGACTTGGCGTTGAAGTCCCCCATCAGGATGATTTGACGGGGAGCAACACGCCGTAACGCGGCCGACAACGCCTGTAAAAAGGCCTCGAACTCGTGGAGTGGGCGATTAGGGGAGAAATAAACTCCAAAAATCGCTAATCCACCCCACGAGGCCCCTACGAACTCGGCACCCCTCTCGAGAAGTGAGAGAGGTAGGCCACCGGAGGAGGTTATCGCCGCGAGGCCGTCCCGACTCCCCAACCAGTTTGGTCGGTCTGGTATCAGGTACGGCTCCGAGACGACGGCCACGTCGATATGATACTCCGCCAGAGCCTGGGAGAAAAGATCCTGGGCTCTGGCAGACCTCATGAGGTTCGCCTGGAGCAATGACGTGGGACCCAAATCCATCACTCCGACATAACCTGTTCCGGCGTACCAGTTCCCTGACCGGTTTTGGGCGCTCCAGGCGTTGGCTTCGGTGCCGCCTTGCCCTTCGTCGGGGGAGGGTTACATTTCTTCCCTCCCATCACATGGCTGGCGGGTCTACCAGCCGACGTGCAGACGGCGCACCTCGGTTCCGCTGAGCAGGAGGCGCGGTCGTGGCCTTTCCTGCCGCAGCGGAAACACAGGTCCTCGCGGCTAACCTGAGAGGGGCAAAGCGGCTTGGTGTGGCCAATTCCGAGGCACCGGAAGCACCTCATCAGGCGGGGCTCGAGCACGCGAACGTGGCAAGAGCTCCACCCGACGGTGATGCGCCCGGCATCCGCCAATGCCCTGGCCGCGGCGACGGGGCATTGCACTACGGTGCATCCCGTACCACCAGGGCCAGGGCGAATGGCACCGGTGCGGACCTGCTCGGCGCTGCACCCCCCCTTCGCGGCAACGGCGGCGGCGACTTCCTGCGGCGTGATGGAGTCATCCAGCCCTGTTATCCGAAGTTCGGATGTTTTGACAGGGCGGACGACTATCGCCTCTTCCGCCACCACCTCCTTCAGTTTGGCTGCAAAGAGATCAGCCTTTTCGCTATTTTGGGGGCCAACGAATTCAAACATACGGGCCCCCGCTGCCGTCTGCCGTGACCGAACCGACGGAATCCCAAGCTCAGCGGGGTTGATGACCCCACGGGCTCTCTCTATGAGAGACCCGTAGGTGACACCCTTCTTCACGGACTCCGTGGAGAGGGTGAGGACCACCGCCGATGTTTTCGGGGCCACCAACTTACGCGGCTTCTTCAACACGACGTTGCGCGGTGGCGCTGTTGGTTTCGAGGGAGGGGTGGCCGTGGCAACGGCCGTTTTCTTTTTTCGTCGTTTCGCCACCGTCACCCAAGTTTCCTTGGCCGGCGCTGTTGACAGGGGCTCCCTCTCCCGGCTTGGTTGTGGCGGCGTTGGTGCCGAAGACGGCCCAGCGATGGGCGCTGCCGCGGTGGCGGCAGAAGGAGGGGCGGACTTCTTCCCCTTACCTTTTCCCTTGCTGGGTTTGGCAGCCGCGACGGGCGCCGGTGTGGTCAGCTTCTTGTTGGCGGCCAGAGGTGGCCGCAGAGACTTGGCCGGCAGGAGGCGGTCTTCGAGACCCTCGAGGCGGGCGTTCAAAATGGCGCCCACCTCCAACACTATAGAACGTCGGAACTCCGCCAGGGCTGGGTCCTCCCCATTATGGCCTCTCTGTTGTAAGGGGGCCACCCTGGTGGATGAGAACGGAGTCGCGTCCATAGATGCCGGACCACGTTTCTCCGCCTCCATTTCCCGACGTAACTCAGCCATCTGCTGTCGCATTTGCGCCAGCTCGCGCCGGATGGCTGAGTTCTCCTGCTGGAGCAGCCTCGTCTCATCAGACATGGAGTGGCTCAAGGCAAGAGCGGTCAAATTTTGGAGGGCACTGGCCGCGTCTTTTAGTGCCTTTTGGAAGGTGCCTTTGAGGTGTTTTGACCTCTTGGCCACCTCCAGGATTACCTCCAGGTGCTTGTTTGCCGCTACCTGGAGGCCCTCCGCCGTCATTTCCGGTCCTTCCGGCACCGGAGCAGCGCCAACAGCCGTACTAGCGGCGCACGCCTCTTTTGATAGCGCCGCTATCCGCTCCTCCTCCTCGGGTTGCAGCGCTTCTGTGGCTAGGGATAGGGCCAAGTCATCGAGACCAGACCCTGCCGAGGCAGATTGTACGGCCTTCCCCTTTCCTTTCTTCCTCTTCTTCTCCTTCTTTCCGGGCTCGACCGCCGGGCGAGGCGTCCGCAAAAACTGCAGGCGCGTCGACCGGCGGGAACCCTCCGACAAAGTGGAGGCGTCGGAGTACTCCTCCAGGCTACTACGGGAGCGCTCCTCGTCAAGGCCAATGGCCTCCAGAGAGGTGCAACTCCCCGACACACTAACGGCGCGCTTTTTCCTCGGAGGCGCCAACTCCCGTGCTCCGTCCTCGGGCAGCCTTGCGACTGCTACTCGGACCTCCTTCAAATTGCGCGATAGGCGCACGACAGGCGACCAAGCACTGTCACAGCTCATGGTGGCTGTTTCTTCTCTCTTCTCGGGTTTTGAGCCATTTTCACGACCGGGCTCACGGTCGGGTTTGAGAATTGTATTCAATTTGTCCATACTGATCCCACGAGTATGGGGGAAATAAGGGTCCTTGCCGGGCGGTGCCCCCTGCACCCGACAAAGCCTTGGGGTTGATAACCCAACGGGAGGTCGGCAGGTATCCCGCTGGAGTAAGCTCTAGCGACTGATCACACATCAGCCACGCATCCCCTCGCGGAGCTACCACGCTTGGGATTGGGGTAATTTTTTATAGAGGTTTTCTTCCTCGCGGTCCGGGCGGTTAAGCCAAGACCCTCGTTCCACACAGAGCCGCGAGACGTGATCCACGACACTCCGTTGATGTGGATTACGATATCAGGCGATCCACGCCCGACGGCAGGGTAAGTGCACGCCGGGCTCGCCAGGAGGACCAAAGTCCTATCGACATCCCCTGCCTCCTCTGCTAAATCAGAGGGGTGCTGGGAGTCCTACCAACATTCGGTGAGCCGCCGCTCGATGCGAGACAGACGCGACTCACCAGTGCTGCTGCCGCCCGATGCGGGAACAGACGCAGCGGCACCCGTCACAGAGCATCTTGGCTTCACCTGCCGCTGGATTGCGACAGGCTACTGAGCCCCCTCGCCACGACAAGGCGTGCTCCATTGGAGGGGGAACCTAACCTAACCTAACCTAACCTAACCTAACCTAACCTAACCTAACCTAACCTAACCTAACCTAACCTAACCTAACCACATTTCAAATCAGTTCAGATACTGACTCTGGTCCTTCAAGTGCTACTTTTATTGCTTCTTATAATTGTCTTTGATAGATTCCGTCGATAAATCATTCAAATTAGTTCATTTTTTGCGTTTTTCATCCACATTAGGCACATAGAATATTTTTAGTATCAAATATTAATTTCAAAAGTTTTAATTTGCCATTTCTGTTCAAATCAATAGTCTGATAGTATACCATTCGATCGTATTAGCTCACCGGAGTGGTTCTGCGCACGCTCCGCTGTTCTAGTACTCACCTGCGACACTTTATAATATACATTCCATACAAATATAGTCGAATTTCACACTTTTTCGGTCATAGTGAAATATTTCGTTTGAAACTTACCCTCGATACTTACCTTATATTGACCGCCGCGACGAGCCCGTTGCGTTGACACCTCGTTTGCGTAGATCGGACCTGGGAAACATCAAAAAATTCGCATTTTAGATTCCGCTTGTAACCGAACCGAGGTATAGTGCTAAATCGAAATTTTCATACATAGCACATTTCAAATCAGTTCAGATACTGACTCTGGTCCTTCAAGTGCTACTTTTATTGCTTCTTATAATTGTCTTTGATAGATTCCGTCGATAAATCATTCAAATTAGTTCATTTTTTGCGTTTTTCATCCACATTAGGCACATAGAATATTTTTAGTATCAAATATTAATTTCAAAAGTTTTAATTTGCCATTTCTGTTCAAATCAATAGTCTGATAGTATACCATTCGATCGTATTAGCTCACCGGAGTGGTTCTGCGCACGCTCCGCTGTTCTAGTACTCACCTGCGACACTTTATAATATACATTCCATACAAATATAGTCGAATTTCACACTTTTTCGGTCATAGTGAAATATTTCGTTTGAAACTTACCCTCGATACTTACCTTATATTGACCGCCGCGACGAGCCCGTTGCGTTGACACCTCGTTTGCGTAGATCGGACCTGGGAAACATCAAAAAATTCGCATTTTAGATTCCGCTTGTAACCGAACCGAGGTATAGTGCTAAATCGAAATTTTCATACATAGCACATTTCAAATCAGTTCAGATACTGACTCTGGTCCTTCAAGTGCTACTTTTATTGCTTCTTATAATTGTCTTTGATAGATTCCGTCGATAAATCATTCAAATTAGTTCATTTTTTGCGTTTTTCATCCACATTAGGCACATAGAATATTTTTAGTATCAAATATTAATTTCAAAAGTTTTAATTTGCCATTTCTGTTCAAATCAATAGTCTGATAGTATACCATTCGATCGTATTAGCTCACCGGAGTGGTTCTGCGCACGCTCCGCTGTTCTAGTACTCACCTGCGACACTTTATAATATACATTCCATACAAATATAGTCGAATTTCACACTTTTTCGGTCATAGTGAAATATTTCGTTTGAAACTTACCCTCGATACTTACCTTATATTGACCGCCGCGACGAGCCCGTTGCGTTGACACCTCGTTTGCGTAGATCGGACCTGGGAAACATCAAAAAATTCGCATTTTAGATTCCGCTTGTAACCGAACCGAGGTATAGTGCTAAATCGAAATTTTCATACATAGCACATTTCAAATCAGTTCAGATACTGACTCTGGTCCTTCAAGTGCTACTTTTATTGCTTCTTATAATTGTCTTTGATAGATTCCGTCGATAAATCATTCAAATTAGTTCATTTTTTGCGTTTTTCATCCACATTAGGCACATAGAATATTTTTAGTATCAAATATTAATTTCAAAAGTTTTAATTTGCCATTTCTGTTCAAATCAATAGTCTGATAGTATACCATTCGATCGTATTAGCTCACCGGAGTGGTTCTGCGCACGCTCCGCTGTTCTAGTACTCACCTGCGACACTTTATAATATACATTCCATACAAATATAGTCGAATTTCACACTTTTTCGGTCATAGTGAAATATTTCGTTTGAAACTTACCCTCGATACTTACCTTATATTGACCGCCGCGACGAGCCCGTTGCGTTGACACCTCGTTTGCGTAGATCGGACCTGGGAAACATCAAAAAATTCGCATTTTAGATTCCGCTTGTAACCGAACCGAGGTATAGTGCTAAATCGAAATTTTCATACATAGCACATTTCAAATCAGTTCAGATACTGACTCTGGTCCTTCAAGTGCTACTTTTATTGCTTCTTATAATTGTCTTTGATAGATTCCGTCGATAAATCATTCAAATTAGTTCATTTTTTGCGTTTTTCATCCACATTAGGCACATAGAATATTTTTAGTATCAAATATTAATTTCAAAAGTTTTAATTTGCCATTTCTGTTCAAATCAATAGTCTGATAGTATACCATTCGATCGTATTAGCTCACCGGAGTGGTTCTGCGCACGCTCCGCTGTTCTAGTACTCACCTGCGACACTTTATAATATACATTCCATACAAATATAGTCGAATTTCACACTTTTTCGGTCATAGTGAAATATTTCGTTTGAAACTTACCCTCGATACTTACCTTATATTGACCGCCGCGACGAGCCCGTTGCGTTGACACCTCGTTTGCGTAGATCGGACCTGGGAAACATCAAAAAATTCGCATTTTAGATTCCGCTTGTAACCGAACCGAGGTATAGTGCTAAATCGAAATTTTCATACATAGCACATTTCAAATCAGTTCAGATACTGACTCTGGTCCTTCAAGTGCTACTTTTATTGCTTCTTATAATTGTCTTTGATAGATTCCGTCGATAAATCATTCAAATTAGTTCATTTTTTGCGTTTTTCATCCACATTAGGCACATAGAATATTTTTAGTATCAAATATTAATTTCAAAAGTTTTAATTTGCCATTTCTGTTCAAATCAATAGTCTGATAGTATACCATTCGATCGTATTAGCTCACCGGAGTGGTTCTGCGCACGCTCCGCTGTTCTAGTACTCACCTGCGACACTTTATAATATACATTCCATACAAATATAGTCGAATTTCACACTTTTTCGGTCATAGTGAAATATTTCGTTTGAAACTTACCCTCGATACTTACCTTATATTGACCGCCGCGACGAGCCCGTTGCGTTGACACCTCGTTTGCGTAGATCGGACCTGGGAAACATCAAAAAATTCGCATTTTAGATTCCGCTTGTAACCGAACCGAGGTATAGTGCTAAATCGAAATTTTCATACATAGCACATTTCAAATCAGTTCAGATACTGACTCTGGTCCTTCAAGTGCTACTTTTATTGCTTCTTATAATTGTCTTTGATAGATTCCGTCGATAAATCATTCAAATTAGTTCATTTTTTGCGTTTTTCATCCACATTAGGCACATAGAATATTTTTAGTATCAAATATTAATTTCAAAAGTTTTAATTTGCCATTTCTGTTCAAATCAATAGTCTGATAGTATACCATTCGATCGTATTAGCTCACCGGAGTGGTTCTGCGCACGCTCCGCTGTTCTAGTACTCACCTGCGACACTTTATAATATACATTCCATACAAATATAGTCGAATTTCACACTTTTTCGGTCATAGTGAAATATTTCGTTTGAAACTTACCCTCGATACTTACCTTATATTGACCGCCGCGACGAGCCCGTTGCGTTGACACCTCGTTTGCGTAGATCGGACCTGGGAAACATCAAAAAATTCGCATTTTAGATTCCGCTTGTAACCGAACCGAGGTATAGTGCTAAATCGAAATTTTCATACATAGCACATTTCAAATCAGTTCAGATACTGACTCTGGTCCTTCAAGTGCTACTTTTATTGCTTCTTATAATTGTCTTTGATAGATTCCGTCGATAAATCATTCAAATTAGTTCATTTTTTGCGTTTTTCATCCACATTAGGCACATAGAATATTTTTAGTATCAAATATTAATTTCAAAAGTTTTAATTTGCCATTTCTGTTCAAATCAATAGTCTGATAGTATACCATTCGATCGTATTAGCTCACCGGAGTGGTTCTGCGCACGCTCCGCTGTTCTAGTACTCACCTGCGACACTTTATAATATACATTCCATACAAATATAGTCGAATTTCACACTTTTTCGGTCATAGTGAAATATTTCGTTTGAAACTTACCCTCGATACTTACCTTATATTGACCGCCGCGACGAGCCCGTTGCGTTGACACCTCGTTTGCGTAGATCGGACCTGGGAAACATCAAAAAATTCGCATTTTAGATTCCGCTTGTAACCGAACCGAGGTATAGTGCTAAATCGAAATTTTCATACATAGCACATTTCAAATCAGTTCAGATACTGACTCTGGTCCTTCAAGTGCTACTTTTATTGCTTCTTATAATTGTCTTTGATAGATTCCGTCGATAAATCATTCAAATTAGTTCATTTTTTGCGTTTTTCATCCACATTAGGCACATAGAATATTTTTAGTATCAAATATTAATTTCAAAAGTTTTAATTTGCCATTTCTGTTCAAATCAATAGTCTGATAGTATACCATTCGATCGTATTAGCTCACCGGAGTGGTTCTGCGCACGCTCCGCTGTTCTAGTACTCACCTGCGACACTTTATAATATACATTCCATACAAATATAGTCGAATTTCACACTTTTTCGGTCATAGTGAAATATTTCGTTTGAAACTTACCCTCGATACTTACCTTATATTGACCGCCGCGACGAGCCCGTTGCGTTGACACCTCGTTTGCGTAGATCGGACCTGGGAAACATCAAAAAATTCGCATTTTAGATTCCGCTTGTAACCGAACCGAGGTATAGTGCTAAATCGAAATTTTCATACATAGCACATTTCAAATCAGTTCAGATACTGACTCTGGTCCTTCAAGTGCTACTTTTATTGCTTCTTATAATTGTCTTTGATAGATTCCGTCGATAAATCATTCAAATTAGTTCATTTTTTGCGTTTTTCATCCACATTAGGCACATAGAATATTTTTAGTATCAAATATTAATTTCAAAAGTTTTAATTTGCCATTTCTGTTCAAATCAATAGTCTGATAGTATACCATTCGATCGTATTAGCTCACCGGAGTGGTTCTGCGCACGCTCCGCTGTTCTAGTACTCACCTGCGACACTTTATAATATACATTCCATACAAATATAGTCGAATTTCACACTTTTTCGGTCATAGTGAAATATTTCGTTTGAAACTTACCCTCGATACTTACCTTATATTGACCGCCGCGACGAGCCCGTTGCGTTGACACCTCGTTTGCGTAGATCGGACCTGGGAAACATCAAAAAATTCGCATTTTAGATTCCGCTTGTAACCGAACCGAGGTATAGTGCTAAATCGAAATTTTCATACATAGCACATTTCAAATCAGTTCAGATACTGACTCTGGTCCTTCAAGTGCTACTTTTATTGCTTCTTATAATTGTCTTTGATAGATTCCGTCGATAAATCATTCAAATTAGTTCATTTTTTGCGTTTTTCATCCACATTAGGCACATAGAATATTTTTAGTATCAAATATTAATTTCAAAAGTTTTAATTTGCCATTTCTGTTCAAATCAATAGTCTGATAGTATACCATTCGATCGTATTAGCTCACCGGAGTGGTTCTGCGCACGCTCCGCTGTTCTAGTACTCACCTGCGACACTTTATAATATACATTCCATACAAATATAGTCGAATTTCACACTTTTTCGGTCATAGTGAAATATTTCGTTTGAAACTTACCCTCGATACTTACCTTATATTGACCGCCGCGACGAGCCCGTTGCGTTGACACCTCGTTTGCGTAGATCGGACCTGGGAAACATCAAAAAATTCGCATTTTAGATTCCGCTTGTAACCGAACCGAGGTATAGTGCTAAATCGAAATTTTCATACATAGCACATTTCAAATCAGTTCAGATACTGACTCTGGTCCTTCAAGTGCTACTTTTATTGCTTCTTATAATTGTCTTTGATAGATTCCGTCGATAAATCATTCAAATTAGTTCATTTTTTGCGTTTTTCATCCACATTAGGCACATAGAATATTTTTAGTATCAAATATTAATTTCAAAAGTTTTAATTTGCCATTTCTGTTCAAATCAATAGTCTGATAGTATACCATTCGATCGTATTAGCTCACCGGAGTGGTTCTGCGCACGCTCCGCTGTTCTAGTACTCACCTGCGACACTTTATAATATACATTCCATACAAATATAGTCGAATTTCACACTTTTTCGGTCATAGTGAAATATTTCGTTTGAAACTTACCCTCGATACTTACCTTATATTGACCGCCGCGACGAGCCCGTTGCGTTGACACCTCGTTTGCGTAGATCGGACCTGGGAAACATCAAAAAATTCGCATTTTAGATTCCGCTTGTAACCGAACCGAGGTATAGTGCTAAATCGAAATTTTCATACATAGCACATTTCAAATCAGTTCAGATACTGACTCTGGTCCTTCAAGTGCTACTTTTATTGCTTCTTATAATTGTCTTTGATAGATTCCGTCGATAAATCATTCAAATTAGTTCATTTTTTGCGTTTTTCATCCACATTAGGCACATAGAATATTTTTAGTATCAAATATTAATTTCAAAAGTTTTAATTTGCCATTTCTGTTCAAATCAATAGTCTGATAGTATACCATTCGATCGTATTAGCTCACCGGAGTGGTTCTGCGCACGCTCCGCTGTTCTAGTACTCACCTGCGACACTTTATAATATACATTCCATACAAATATAGTCGAATTTCACACTTTTTCGGTCATAGTGAAATATTTCGTTTGAAACTTACCCTCGATACTTACCTTATATTGACCGCCGCGACGAGCCCGTTGCGTTGACACCTCGTTTGCGTAGATCGGACCTGGGAAACATCAAAAAATTCGCATTTTAGATTCCGCTTGTAACCGAACCGAGGTATAGTGCTAAATCGAAATTTTCATACATAGCACATTTCAAATCAGTTCAGATACTGACTCTGGTCCTTCAAGTGCTACTTTTATTGCTTCTTATAATTGTCTTTGATAGATTCCGTCGATAAATCATTCAAATTAGTTCATTTTTTGCGTTTTTCATCCACATTAGGCACATAGAATATTTTTAGTATCAAATATTAATTTCAAAAGTTTTAATTTGCCATTTCTGTTCAAATCAATAGTCTGATAGTATACCATTCGATCGTATTAGCTCACCGGAGTGGTTCTGCGCACGCTCCGCTGTTCTAGTACTCACCTGCGACACTTTATAATATACATTCCATACAAATATAGTCGAATTTCACACTTTTTCGGTCATAGTGAAATATTTCGTTTGAAACTTACCCTCGATACTTACCTTATATTGACCGCCGCGACGAGCCCGTTGCGTTGACACCTCGTTTGCGTAGATCGGACCTGGGAAACATCAAAAAATTCGCATTTTAGATTCCGCTTGTAACCGAACCGAGGTATAGTGCTAAATCGAAATTTTCATACATAGCACATTTCAAATCAGTTCAGATACTGACTCTGGTCCTTCAAGTGCTACTTTTATTGCTTCTTATAATTGTCTTTGATAGATTCCGTCGATAAATCATTCAAATTAGTTCATTTTTTGCGTTTTTCATCCACATTAGGCACATAGAATATTTTTAGTATCAAATATTAATTTCAAAAGTTTTAATTTGCCATTTCTGTTCAAATCAATAGTCTGATAGTATACCATTCGATCGTATTAGCTCACCGGAGTGGTTCTGCGCACGCTCCGCTGTTCTAGTACTCACCTGCGACACTTTATAATATACATTCCATACAAATATAGTCGAATTTCACACTTTTTCGGTCATAGTGAAATATTTCGTTTGAAACTTACCCTCGATACTTACCTTATATTGACCGCCGCGACGAGCCCGTTGCGTTGACACCTCGTTTGCGTAGATCGGACCTGGGAAACATCAAAAAATTCGCATTTTAGATTCCGCTTGTAACCGAACCGAGGTATAGTGCTAAATCGAAATTTTCATACATAGCACATTTCAAATCAGTTCAGATACTGACTCTGGTCCTTCAAGTGCTACTTTTATTGCTTCTTATAATTGTCTTTGATAGATTCCGTCGATAAATCATTCAAATTAGTTCATTTTTTGCGTTTTTCATCCACATTAGGCACATAGAATATTTTTAGTATCAAATATTAATTTCAAAAGTTTTAATTTGCCATTTCTGTTCAAATCAATAGTCTGATAGTATACCATTCGATCGTATTAGCTCACCGGAGTGGTTCTGCGCACGCTCCGCTGTTCTAGTACTCACCTGCGACACTTTATAATATACATTCCATACAAATATAGTCGAATTTCACACTTTTTCGGTCATAGTGAAATATTTCGTTTGAAACTTACCCTCGATACTTACCTTATATTGACCGCCGCGACGAGCCCGTTGCGTTGACACCTCGTTTGCGTAGATCGGACCTGGGAAACATCAAAAAATTCGCATTTTAGATTCCGCTTGTAACCGAACCGAGGTATAGTGCTAAATCGAAATTTTCATACATAGCACATTTCAAATCAGTTCAGATACTGACTCTGGTCCTTCAAGTGCTACTTTTATTGCTTCTTATAATTGTCTTTGATAGATTCCGTCGATAAATCATTCAAATTAGTTCATTTTTTGCGTTTTTCATCCACATTAGGCACATAGAATATTTTTAGTATCAAATATTAATTTCAAAAGTTTTAATTTGCCATTTCTGTTCAAATCAATAGTCTGATAGTATACCATTCGATCGTATTAGCTCACCGGAGTGGTTCTGCGCACGCTCCGCTGTTCTAGTACTCACCTGCGACACTTTATAATATACATTCCATACAAATATAGTCGAATTTCACACTTTTTCGGTCATAGTGAAATATTTCGTTTGAAACTTACCCTCGATACTTACCTTATATTGACCGCCGCGACGAGCCCGTTGCGTTGACACCTCGTTTGCGTAGATCGGACCTGGGAAACATCAAAAATTCGCATTTTAGATTCCGCTTGTAACCGAACCGAGGTATAGTGCTAAATCGAAATTTTCATACATAGCACATTTCAAATCAGTTCAGATACTGACTCTGGTCCTTCAAGTGCTACTTTTATTGCTTCTTATAATTGTCTTTGATAGATTCCGTCGATAAATCATTCAAATTAGTTCATTTTTTGCGTTTTTCATCCACATTAGGCACATAGAATATTTTTAGTATCAAATATTAATTTCAAAAGTTTTAATTTGCCATTTCTGTTCAAATCAATAGTCTGATAGTATACCATTCGATCGTATTAGCTCACCGGAGTGGTTCTGCGCACGCTCCGCTGTTCTAGTACTCACCTGCGACACTTTATAATATACATTCCATACAAATATAGTCGAATTTCACACTTTTTCGGTCATAGTGAAATATTTCGTTTGAAACTTACCCTCGATACTTACCTTATATTGACCGCCGCGACGAGCCCGTTGCGTTGACACCTCGTTTGCGTAGATCGGACCTGGGAAACATCAAAAAATTCGCATTTTAGATTCCGCTTGTAACCGAACCGAGGTATAGTGCTAAATCGAATTTTCATACATAGCACATTTCAAATCAGTTCAGATACTGACTCTGGTCCTTCAAGTGCTACTTTTATTGCTTCTTATAATTGTCTTTGATAGATTCCGTCGATAAATCATTCAAATTAGTTCATTTTTTGCGTTTTTCATCCACATTAGGCACATAGAATATTTTTAGTATCAAATATTAATTTCAAAAGTTTTAATTTGCCATTTCTGTTCAAATCAATAGTCTGATAGTATACCATTCGATCGTATTAGCTCACCGGAGTGGTTCTGCGCACGCTCCGCTGTTCTAGTACTCACCTGCGACACTTTATAATATACATTCCATACAAATATAGTCGAATTTCACACTTTTTCGGTCATAGTGAAATATTTCGTTTGAAACTTACCCTCGATACTTACCTTATATTGACCGCCGCGACGAGCCCGTTGCGTTGACACCTCGTTTGCGTAGATCGGACCTGGGAAACATCAAAAAATTCGCATTTTAGATTCGCTTGTAACCGAACCGAGGTATAGTGCTAAATCGAAATTTTCATACATAGCACATTTCAAATCAGTTCAGATACTGACTCTGGTCCTTCAAGTGCTACTTTTATTGCTTCTTATAATTGTCTTTGATAGATTCCGTCGATAAATCATTCAAATTAGTTCATTTTTTGCGTTTTTCATCCACATTAGGCACATAGAATATTTTTAGTATCAAATATTAATTTCAAAAGTTTTAATTTGCCATTTCTGTTCAAATCAATAGTCTGATAGTATACCATTCGATCGTATTAGCTCACCGGAGTGGTTCTGCGCACGCTCCGCTGTTCTAGTACTCACCTGCGACACTTTATAATATACATTCCATACAAATATAGTCGAATTTCACACTTTTTCGGTCATAGTGAAATATTTCGTTTGAAACTTACCCTCGATACTTACCTTATATTGACCGCCGCGACGAGCCCGTTGCGTTGACACCTCGTTTGCGTAGATCGGACCTGGGAAACATCAAAAAATTCGCATTTTAGATTCCGCTTGTAACCGAACCGAGGTATAGTGCTAAATCGAAATTTTCATACATAGCACATTTCAAATCAGTTCAGATACTGACTCTGGTCCTTCAAGTGCTACTTTTATTGCTTCTTATAATTGTCTTTGATAGATTCCGTCGATAAATCATTCAAATTAGTTCATTTTTTGCGTTTTTCATCCACATTAGGCACATAGAATATTTTTAGTATCAAATATTAATTTCAAAAGTTTTAATTTGCCATTTCTGTTCAAATCAATAGTCTGATAGTATACCATTCGATCGTATTAGCTCACCGGAGTGGTTCTGCGCACGCTCCGCTGTTCTAGTACTCACCTGCGACACTTTATAATATACATTCCATACAAATATAGTCGAATTTCACACTTTTTCGGTCATAGTGAAATATTTCGTTTGAAACTTACCCTCGATACTTACCTTATATTGACCGCCGCGACGAGCCCGTTGCGTTGACACCTCGTTTGCGTAGATCGGACCTGGGAAACATCAAAAAATTCGCATTTAGATTCCGCTTGTAACCGAACCGAGGTATAGTGCTAAATCGAAATTTTCATACATAGCACATTTCAAATCAGTTCAGATACTGACTCTGGTCCTTCAAGTGCTACTTTTATTGCTTCTTATAATTGTCTTTGATAGATTCCGTCGATAAATCATTCAAATTAGTTCATTTTTTGCGTTTTTCATCCACATTAGGCACATAGAATATTTTTAGTATCAAATATTAATTTCAAAAGTTTTAATTTGCCATTTCTGTTCAAATCAATAGTCTGATAGTATACCATTCGATCGTATTAGCTCACCGGAGTGGTTCTGCG